>BQNB010011347.1:5788-37174 GCA_026074375.1 Tanacetum coccineum | reverse complement strand
TTGGTGTGCTTTAGAATGTCCACCGCAATCTTAAAGATTAGGTTGCTTTGCGGCCTATCAACATCCAGATAGCAGTTGCTTTTTCCTATCGGCACCCATCTAATGTGAGGCAGGATTTGATCATCAGTACGAGTGGGTGGTGCCATAGTAGGTGCTAGTTCAGCAGGAAGATGTTACATACCGAAAGAAGATGTTAGATGTGAGCAGTTGCTTAGGAGTAAGTCAGTTATGGACAGAGTCCAAGAAAAGACACATTGATCATCTTTAAAGTGGTGGTCAACAAATTTGGTCAACTCTTGAGTCAATGGAGGTTTCTGATGAGGCTTAAGAAGTTCATCACCATCATGATGAGGCTTAAGAAGTTCATCACCATCATATAGTGCCGGTTGGGCCTTTTTGGTCTGTTTGTTTTAACAAGTGTTTCAAGCTCGTTACAGTTTCTTTAATTATCTTATTGTTTTCCATAGTTGACTTAAGTTGTAACTTGAAAGAATGAATTTCCTTTTTAAGATTTTCCTCCGTTTTATTACAATTTTGAATAAGCATACGCATTTGATCATTCATTCGTTGTTCACGTTTAGTCAGTTCAAACTTAGCACGTTGCTCATAAATGGCAACCTGTTCCTTGTAGATCTTAAGTTCAATGGCTATTGGGTCATGAGGAACGATCGCATCATTAATAGGCGATACACATATACTATTTAGAGAGGAAGATGCACAATTTAGTACAACAGAAATATCATTGACCGACAAATATTGTTCATATGGAATAACATTATGAATCTCATGTTCGTCTTGATTAGTAACACTATGATCAATAACATTTTCCAGAGAATGTACCTCAGATAAGATTGATGCATTAGATGGACCAGCTTGTGGATTTGCTGACCCAACTGAGGACAAATTGGCCATGAAGATAGTCTGAGCAGTCGGTTCATCATCAACATCTGAATCAAAAGCGTCACATTCATCTGCTTGGAGCACAATATTGGTGGCACGGACATCTGCATCGTACCGTTTCTTCTCCGTGTCACTGAGATCCTCATATGTACGAGGCCTTTCTGGTCCAAGAAGGACACCTCCCTCAGAGTAGTTTCGAGTGTATCCCTTGTGGTTCCAAGCTCAAATGATCCTTGATCAATCAACTGAAGAATTTGCAATCCATTTTCCTTTCCCCTACAATACAATCGGATTCGTTGTGACCATGATTCGTAATTAGTCCTATCGAGCATAGGAGGGCGGGTATCAGAACTGGCCGCTTAAATATCATCTGAATTACTGGACATGGTTGATTACTTGTATTATGATAAACTTTGGATCGGTACAATGATTAGTGATTGTATGTTAAAAGTGGTGTATGATTGTTAGATTAGGTGATATGTTGTTTGTTTGTGATTTGGTTTGGTTTAATTAAGTGTACGAGATGTATTACACAAGTCTCCGTCAGGAAATCTTAGACAAAACGCAGTGAGTAGGAGACAAAACGCAGTGAAGTGTCTTAGGTAAAACGCAATCAACCCTTGAGACAAAATGCAATCAAGGTTATAATTGGGCAAAGTTTCTCTTAGTTAAAACGCAATGAGGGTCTTCAACTTGAGACAAAACGCAATACACAAAACGCAACCTGCATTGTTAACCAAAATGCAACTGACAAAACACAACTGCTGTACTTCACTAGAAGACAAAACGCAGTGTACTATTCTCTGACAAAACGCAGAGACAAAACGCAACTAAGAAATTACCAGTGAGACAAAACGCAGTCAAGAAAAATACGAACTTTTTCACCTAAAAACACCTAAAAATCACCCTTTTGAACTTTTTTGCTTGGTTTCTTTTGCACAACCTGATCTTAGAAGGCTATTACAACATTAAAAACACTAACTTTAATACCACAAACGTGAGAATCAAAGAGTGCCAAGAAAAAGACCATAAACCTTCAAAAACCAAACTTTTGATCTAAACTAACCAAGAAAACGCACACACAATCTATCTAATCATCCCATGTGCTCTGATACCAATTGTAGTATATTGGATATCATAATACAAGGTATGGATTAGGGTTGGGCCAATTTCTTAGAGAGAGAAAATAGGAGTTCTAGTGAGAGAAAGTCACTTAGTGTATGCTTATCATAAAAATGAACATCTAACCCCTTCCCATGGCTGGAAAGGGTATTTATACAAGAGTTTTGGTGCCCCTAAGAGGGCCATGGAGTGGGGCTGAACAGATGGGTATGACCCGGCCCAACACCATAAGTCGTAGGTACTAAACGATTAAAAATAAGACTACGAGTAACTATGTAGATATAACACGAGGGAGGACGTGTCTTTTACATGGATTTTCATAATCCTAGCATTTGGTTTGCTACCAGTTTAGAGTCTACTCTTACTTGCACATTGCGCACACCCATCTGCGCTACTATCTAGAGGCCAGCTATCAGGTGGCCTACCATACTCTGCGTTATGTTAGAAGCGGTTAAAATAGAAAACCTTAGCCGCATAGGTGAACTCCTTTCCATTGGGCTCGTCAAGTATTAAGCCATTGCTTGTTCCATATTCACATGGTTGATCATTGTGAATAGTGTCCACGGTCTCACGGGGTTTTGATAATGGATGTGTCTAGCGGATATTTTCATCCAGCTTCTCTAAAGGAAGTCTGACCTGGATTGTCCTTTTCACTGGTCCTTGGCACGGTTGTGTATGTGTTCCCCCAGGATGACGCTCTTCTTTTGTAACGTCCTGCCAGTTCGGCGGTCGTGAATTAATTGTATTGATCGGTATGTCGGTAGTTAACCAGCAATGGCATGCGCTTGGATATTAACTCTGCATGCCTCTTGGCGGAAAAAAAACCAGTGATTAACTATCTTTTCATGGGGTATAGTTTAGTTCGGGGCCCTGCAATGCACGGCTTACAAAGTAGACTGTCGTCTGAACCATGCCTCTTTCAGTCATCAATACCGCACTAACAGCTCTGTAGGAGGTGGACAGGTATACAATCAATTCCTCTTTCGGTTTGGGTGCTACCAGCAGGGGTAGCTGTGATAAGTGTTGTTTTAATTGCTTGAAGGCTTGTTCCGCTTCTGGTGTTCAATGAAATTCGCTCTTTTTAATGCACTTCTTCAAGGTTTTAAATAACGACAAGGACTTTTCTGCTGATTTGGAGAGGATTCTGTTCAATAGTCCAACTTCCTATTGAGGCTCTGGACCTCTTTGATTGTCCATGGGGACGGGAGTTGTAGTACAGCTTCTGTTTTGCCAAGGCACGATTTTATCCCTTCCAGGCTAATCATGTACCCCAAGAACATTCCTTCCACTGCCCCGAACGTACATTTTTTAGGGTTGAGCTTCATGTGATTTTATGTAATGTACAGAACATTTCCTCGTGTCTCTTTTCATTTCTGCTTCCAATGTAACTGCTTAATAACCAAATCATCAACGTTTATTACCTCTTGTTCGAACCATATTGGGCGTCAAAAGCTTTGCCACTAGCGCTAGTACATGGCGCAGCATTTTTAAGGTCAAAGGGCATTTTGGTATAGCAATATACCCCTTGGTTGGTATGGAAAGCCGTTTTCTCTTCATCTGACTCTGCCATCTGTATCTAGTGATAACCTTTGTAAGTGTCCAAGAAACACTTAAAGGGGTAACCACAAAGAGATTTAACTTTCTATTTTTTATATAAAGATTGTTTCTAAACATTAAAAAAGGTAACTGTTTGGATACAGATTTTTATGAGATTAAATTTTGAGTTTTTATGGTTATGGTTGCCTTTTAAATTTTTGACAGTAATTATGAATGTATTAGTAATTAGGTGTTACTTTTATGCATATTAAAACTATATTGTCGATTTTTGACTCAAAGCTCTTAGGCTGTGGTATGTGCTTAATTACACATACCTTTTACCTATAAAAACGAGCCTAAATGACCAAAAAACGGATATAAAATGCTAAAAATATGCTTGTTTTGTTTTATATACTGTGCAGGTAATGGATATTCAAAAAAGGACAAAAACAAAGGCAAAACAGACAAAACCAAGCACGGGATTGGAAAGAGCGTGAAAAAGTCAAAAAGTCAAAGTCAAAAAGTCAACAAGTCAAAGAAAAAGACGAAGCCGAAACCGAAGAAATCTTATCGGGCCAACCCGTAACCATCTAATGGGCCAAGTCAGCCTATTAAGCCTTTTATACAAGCCTTATTACCTTAAGTGATTAAAAAAGTCCAAATCCTAAACAATCCTTAACCGGCCCAAGTTCATGAGCCCATTAGCCTATAACTACTTAACACCATTAGGCCTTGTTATCACCATTAGTCCTTAGGGACTACAAAGTTAGTCCCTAGACTTTTCACCACTAGTCCCTACATCCATTTACCCTTTACACCACTCATCCTTAACCCCCTAACACCTGTCACAAATTAAACGAACAGTACCCTAATCCCTTATACCGCCAAAATCTCCCCCGGTTACTATTCATCCCTCTTCCCTAAAAACCCATCACTCTCCTTCACGTGATTACCCTCTCACTCTTCAAAACCCCAAATGAACCCCACATCACCACCCCACACCATAACAGTCTAATCCACGCTGACAATCTTATGAAGTCCCATTGGTTGATGGGACATTGGACTAAATCAAAGGCTCATATTGCAAGGCTTGGTGACCAAGAATATTGGATGGCAAGGATGATGGATTTCTTTTCCTCTCACACAACACGCACAAGTTCAAAGTCCCCTGCAGTTTTGTATTTCTATAAATAGTTTAGGATTTCATTTTGTAGAGATATCTAGTGTAGAAATAATTTTAGGAGTAGTGTAGCCTTGTTTTTACTTATTTTACTACTTATTTTACTTTAACCTGTACTTTCCTTTCAAGCATTGTAATCTTTTAATGTTTAATGAAAATTTTAGTTTTTAAGGATTTATGTTAACTTGTTTTACTCTTATGCTTTTTATGTTAAAAACTGTTTCCAAGTCAAATTTTTATA
This sequence comes from Tanacetum coccineum, assembly GCA_026074375.1. NCBI lineage: Eukaryota > Viridiplantae > Streptophyta > Magnoliopsida > Asterales > Asteraceae > Tanacetum > Tanacetum coccineum. The sequence continues at coordinate 32,195 of BQNB010011347.1, read as the reverse complement.
AGCTCTTTAAGTTCTTATAAGTCACTAAGTTTTTTGTTTCATACACTCAAAATTTTGGTTTGAGCTTAATGGATGATAAGCTAGCAATGGATGAGCTTATGGGTTTGGATTCAGCTTATTGACAACAAGCTGAATCCCTAGAGCTTTTAGGTTCTTCAGTGAAAGCTTATGGAGGCAGGTTATTCCATTTTCCTTAATATGCTTTCAAACTGCCTAAATCTGTTTTGCTTATTTATTTGCTTATGACTGCTTTTTACTGCTTATTATTGCTTATTTATGTTGTTTTATGCTTATTTATGCTTGCTTATTACTTATATGTCATTTAGTTAGGTTTTAAGTTAAAAACTGTCTCATTTAGCTTCAAAACTGCTTATTATGCATTTGCTTATTCTAGTGCTTATTTACCTGATTCTATTGCTTATTTGTCTTTTTATAGCTTAGATATGAATATGTTTTTAAGTTTATAGCATTTTATTATCTGTTGTTAGCTTAAAATGAGTTTTTCAGAATTTAAAGGAGTGTTTGGGTTAAGGTTTTGAAATGGGTCAAATTAGGTTCAAAACTGTTTTTGGTTTATAAGCTAGTTTGCTCAAGCTCTAATTAAGTCTAGGTATTAGTTTTTATGAGCCTCAAAGTAGTTTTATTAAGTTTATAGATTGTTTGATGGAATTCTCAAGTTTACCATTTCAAAAGTGTCTAAACTGTTTGATTCTTAGCTTTATAAAAGTTTACTTAGGAAGTAGTTTATTTGTGTTCAATTGAGTCTTCTACTGCATCAATATGCATGTGTCTTAAGTTTATAATCTTTGGTTAACCCTTTTAAGTATTTTTTTTAAAACTCAGTCAAAGTAGTGGTAGGTTTTGGGTTAAGCCTAAATAGCCTAGATGTGCAGATCAAATGTGGTTAAAACCTAGTTTAAATTTGTTTTAAAAGCTCATTGTAGTCTGTGCTTTATTAGTTTTAAGTTTTTAGGTTGTTAAGCTTGTTTTTAAGTCCTGAGTTCTTAGCTTAAAATTTGTGTCAAAATCCTTTTAAGTCTAATTTCAAAGTCTGCATTCTTAAGTGTCTTCTTTTTATGATTTTCAGCTTAATAAGTTAGCTTATTTTTGTTCCTATATGATCCTTAGGTCATAGTGTTCATCTGTTTTCAGCTTTTACCTTACCAAAAGTGCTTATTTGGCCTCAACTTTAAGCTCAAAGTTGGTCATTTGCCCTTAGGACTGCTAGTTTAAGTATGCATTGCTTTTAGCTTTTGAGAGCTTTCCAGCTTAGATTATTAGTTAAACCCTTGTCATATTTGCTTATTAGGTATAGCTCAGGTTTTGTTTTTCAGCTTATTTGTTTTTCTTTGTCCTTTTTGGTCCTTAAATCTCAGCTTAAAATAGGTCATAGGTCCTTTAAATGTCTTTTAGAGTTAACTGTCTTAAATGCTTTTTAATGTCCTTTCAGCTTATTTAGTTTTGTTTATTTCTAGTCTTTTGTGCTTATTTAGTATAGGTTTAAGTTTGTTTTAAGCTTATTTAGTTTCTATTTGCTTATTGAAGTATTAAAAAACCTCACAGTTTAGCCTTAGTCTTTAAAAGCAAAGATGTCACTTTTCTTTTTGCTTATTACTGGCTTATTTGCAAGTTTTATAAAAAGTTCATTTTTAAAGTGTTCTATTTATGCTTATTTTACAACTTTTTAAAAAAGAAAACCAAAAAAAATGTCTTGTAAAAAAGAGATGTCATAGGGGTCGAACCTGTGACCTCCCCCTTTCATACCAATGCACTTAACACACACACTCACAACCATTTGCCCTTGGGTCTTTTTCGTTTATTATTTGTCTTATTAAATATATAAAGTCATTTAGCCAATTTAGCCTAACATCTTATTATAGCTTATTTCCTGCTTATTTCATTAAGCTGTTTTCACCATTTTATTTTTCCTAGATTAAGCATGGTCCAAAGTACTTTCCATGAATTTTTCAGAATTTTCCCATTTAGTTTAGAATTTTTAATTAATTTTTTAGATTAAATCAGTTTTAAATTCATAATAAATAAAATAAAAGTAAAAAAATATAATTTTTTTTAAAGTTTTCTTTTATCATTTAGGACTGTTAAAAATTAAATTTGCATTTGTAGGGTTAAATTTGTTGAGTTTAGGTTTTTAAAGAACGGGTTTTGATCCCGTTATCGTTTTCGTGTTTAAATCTTTAGTTGCTTTCGTTTTAGGTTTTCCTTTACTTGTTTTTGCTTTATATTTGTAGAAATAGGAAACCAAATCAAAATCTTAATATATTCAATCACGCGATCACAAACTTAAACTCGATTCTCAATTCACGCCTCGTCGGGAAACGACCCGGGAAGGTTTTTTTTGGGATTTTACTTTGGGTAAAAGTAATTTTCTTCTTAAAAGCCTCTTGGAATACTTACTCTCTCTATTTTATTAATATTATCCTTTTATATATTTATATTATATATATTTATATATATTAAAGGATTGTTCGAATCTTGCAATGGGTTTTTTTAGACAATTTTTGAAATTCCATGTCATATGGGTGTCATGTCATCTTTGAGGTGGTGCCATGTCATCTTTGAGGTGGCGCAATGTCACTAATTCATATTAATCCAGTCATACTTAGCCCCATATATATGTTATAGATATATATATATATATAGTAAGGAATTTTTTCAAATCAATTTTTGGCGCCGCTGTCGGGGAAGTGTGTGCGATTATCGTGTTTACGTTTGAAGATCCTTCCTCGTGAAGTTTTCGCTTTCAATTGTGAATATTTTCTTCTTATATAAAAATACAAAAATATTTTACACTTCTATTTTTATTTTCTTTTAATATTAAAAATAACCGTTTGCTAATTATCGTTCCGGCTCACCTTTAGATTACAAACTATAAGAGAGGTTTAAGGAGGGTTGATCCAACGAACTTCGACCTGAAAGGAGAAGGTTTTTAATACGCTTCGCGCTGACCAGTTCCTCCGCTTCTTTGTGCGTTTTTCTAGAGAGTTACCATGCCCCTTTGATTTATCGGTCCCAAAAATATTTTCTCTTGTTTAATAAACATAAAAATCCAAAAAATATTCTTCTTAACCCCATTTTGTTTAATTCTTCTATTTATCCCTCTTTAATTCTATCATCATGTATGGGTTTAAAGAATGTTCGTCTTGTGAAGCTTTGTATAATAGAGAACATTGTTGTTCAAATGTAAGTTCCGTAAACAATTTTGTTCGTGATCCTAACTCACCTTCACAACCCCAAACATCTTCGCTCAATCAACGTCGTTGTTTTCATTGCAAAGATCCGTTAGAAGAAGATGAACATTGTAAACGGTGTACTTTCAAGAGGTGTGGATCTGGTCTTAGTAAAGGATTTTGCTTCATATGTGCTTCAAGTAATAAAAATTCAATTAATGATAACCCGAATCCGAGTTATTTCAATGATCCTTCAAATGTTTTCTCCCAACCTCCACAACACCAATACGAGACATACTCGTGTGAATTTTGTGGAGGGAACTCACATCCGGGTTTCGATTGTCAAAAAGGGAACACACCCGTCTTTGATCAGGGTCCCTGTTACAATCAAGACTTTGGTTTTAACCAACCTTCACATTATTCTCCGAGTCAGCCCCAGACATATTCTTGTGAGTTATGTGGAAACGATGCTCATTATGGTTACGATTGTCCGCCTCAAGTTCCGTTTATCTCTAATCCGGACCCGTGTTACAATCAAGACCTTGATAATTTTCTACAAACTTCACTTAATTTTCAACAACAATATCTTTGTTGTGAAAACTGCGGGGGTCCTCATGAGACTTTTCAGTGTCAACCGTTGAACCAAAATTTCTATGAACCTAATCATTGCGATAATTCTAATTCTTTCGGTTTTGACCAATCCCAACCCCCGCAGTTTCCCGTCATTCATCAATCTCCTCAAGAAACGAGTGTGGAAATTTTGCAAGCCAGAGAAAACCTAATGGAATCTATACAAACCTTTTTAAAGAAGTTTAATCGTATATCTTTTAGAGAAACGCCAAAGGTTTTATTGCTAGCTTGGGAGAAATTTTTTGAAATTAAGCATGCTTGTAAAGAAAAGCAACAGATTATATTAATACTCCGAACTGGAATCGTCTTGCCTTCTACAACAATGATGATGAAGATGATGACGAGGAGTATACTATTGCAATCACACCCGTCTTACCAACTGTGGAACCCGATAACTCTCTAAGTATGGGGGACGAGCATCTTAGCACTATTCCGAAAACGGAATCGGACGAAGTAATAAAGTCTAGAGTTAAGGACCTTGTCCCAATCCTAAGTGAGTCCGAGGATTTTTCCGATATCGAAAGTGAGTGTGATGTGCCCGATTGTGATGATTCTCAAACGACAAATTTTTCAACGTTTTCCAATCCTCTCTTCGACGATTCTACCTCTAGTGATGACGAGTCAAGTCATGAGGAGGTTATTCACGAAATAAGTTTTAAAACTTATTCGAACCCTCTTTTTGATCTTGACGAGGAAATCATTTCTAGTGAGTTTAATCCGATTCATAATGAAGACCTCGATTCTACTCCGAAAAATGATCGTTTTGATACCGAGTCTTATCTTCTTGAATCATTACTCAATCGTGATACTTTGATGGCTTCCTCTCCCAAGATTGATTCTCTCTTCGATGAGTTCGCCGGTGAACTCATAACAATTCCTCCAAGAATTGTTAATAGAGAGCACGAGGAATATATTAGTCTTGCTTTGATATGGAAGAAAAAAGTAGTAGCAATCCCACTTCTCATTCTGATTTATCTTCCAGATTATGAAGCATTCTATTGTGATAGTGAACCCGATTCGGGGGATTTCACTATGGATGTGGTGGAGGATATTTTTGATAATCCAACAAGAGAACCAAGAGTTCATGTGCCTAATGTTTTACCCACCTATCCCACCCTTTATTTGGATTCGAACTTCACTCCTTCTGATGATTCCCTCGGATCCGATCTTGTAGTTTCTTTTCCTTCCGGAACTAGAAACAAGATTTTCGATCCAGGGATATTCATTGAAGTCCAATCCAAGAGATTTCTATCACCGAATGAATTTTCTATCTCATTCATCCGTGATCCTCTTTCTCCAGTGTTTGACACTTTGCTCCCATTTTCATCCAAAAATGAGGACAACGTTTTCAATCCTGGTATTCTTGCTTCTAATAAGGAGAAATCTCCTCATCTCTTATCTCATCGGGGCTTTAAAGCTTTCCAGCTCATTTCTGAAAGCCCGATGATGATTTATGGAGGGGACATTCCTAACTTGTATGTTCTGTTTCTCCATTTCTATCCCTCTTGACCAGCTCAAGTATGGGGGACGGGTCAAGCTTAGTGACCTTAAACAAGCGCTTCGTGGGTGGCAACCCATGCTTATCCTAATATAATTATAATAGTAGTAATGAATAAGTGTGATGTAAGGAGGCTCGCCTCTTTCTTTTTTGTGTTTTGTGTTTTTTGTTGTATGTCTAAGATTGCTCTGGATTATGAAGCCTCTCGTGCTCGTGGTTTTGTCCTTCGTTCACTCGAGCTTCGCATCCTCAGCTTCATTATGGGAATCCAATATCCTAATCTTATCGACTAACGTTTATCTTTGAGCATACTTAATAAACAGCTTTAGATTTATGTAGAGACCCTTCTTAAAACATTGATAACAATGTTCAGTTCTAGTATGGGGGGGATCTATTGATTTGATTGTGCCTGCAGTCGTTGTTTTCATGTAATCCCGTTTTTACCACCAAAATTTTAAAATAATATTGTGATTTTATGCAAAATTTAAAAAATTCCAAAAATAAAATAAGTGTTTTGTCACAATGTTTGACTTTCCTGGTGGGGAGAATAAGAATAAATTTTGACTCGATCGAGCATGTTGCGCTCTAGCTTGCTCCTTAACTTTTAGACTAAGCATTCGCGGATCTTTTTATTAAAGATTTAAAATTTACGAAGAACGAGAAATGATAGAGTTGAATATAAGTTGGATGCTAAGCAAGGATTAGTTGAAAATCTTAAGAGCTCATAAGTGTAATTTGTGGCTTTTTCTCCCCGAAGCTTCTAACCGGACTAATAATACGTGCTCTTTTCGGAAATTAGACAAGTTAGTGGTTTTATCACTTAATAAGTCCTTTGTAAATCAACATTTTTAGACTTTTTAGTCTTAGTTCAAATTTATACTTAAATTTTCTAAAAAGAAATTTTCTCTATGTATCGTGGTAATATAAAGTGTAAAAAAATATGAGGTAACAACAATAATAATATAAACTGTGGGCTGATAAAAGTTTACTGCCTCTTGCCGGCTCACAACCGATGTGGCAGTCTTCAAAAGAAGGCCCATAGTAAGAATAATAATCCGAGACTGATAAAAGTTTGTTGCATCTTGCCGGCTCACAACTGATGTTGCAGCCTTCTAAAAAGTTAAGGATTTACTTCGTTTAAAGTATAATTATATTAATTTAAGTGTAATATATGTGATTTAATAAATATAGGGAAAATCTCTTTTTCTTAAATTTAAATATGCTTTTAGCGGGATTCGAACCCGGGTGTTTTGATACAAGAAGCAATGCTTCTACCACTGTACCACGCCTGTTTTTGTGTTACATATTTCGAAAACCTTAATGTCATGGTCTAATTTTTTCTTCCTATCATATGCTTACTGATTTACAAATGTGTTTTAATATTAACACCTCCTCTAAAAATTTGCAATTTATTCTCAATCATAACGCCAGATTAATCACTAACCATGTTTTTCTTTCTCATTTTTAGCTTTGATTTTTCTACAACAACAAATACATTAATTCAAACTGGTGATCAAACAATTCTTTTATACTATGTTCTTCATAATTTTTGTTTAAACTAATTGATTTATTATTGAAATACAAGAACTAATAATCGCACCACTTGGGATCGATGATTTTGATTTTTGAATATGGAATAGAGGTATTGTAATCAAAACACTTTCTGGGTTACTTTTATGTGATTGGGTTTTGTAGGACCATATAGTGTTTTCGAATGTAATGTTTTGTATGATGAAATTTATCTTAATTTCTAAATGTTTTTTTCTTCTTTTTACAGGTACATGAAATTTCTTATGAATTAACAAGACGGTGATCGCGAAATTCAAAGCTTTAGATTTTGCTTTCAACTAACCCAATGTAAGAACTCAATCTAATATGAGAATTCAATTGATTTTTAGTTTGAATATTTTTTTGCTTATGAAAAAATTTCTTATGCACATCACATGTTTGATGAAATGTCTACACACTCACATTCCCAGTTTTTTTTAGGGTTTATTGATTTTACTGTGTGGCTAAAAGTTTTGTTGTATTAGTGGTGTTTGTTTATGTTTAGACCAACGTATGCTTGATTCCTATTGTTTTAGCTAATTTGTCAAACCATCATCTATAGCCCACTGATTTTTACAAGCCTGCTTCTGAAAGTTGATAGTTAATAAGTTGGTTTGTGTGACTTATAGGCAACTGAAGTCATATTTTGATACATCGGGATCTGCTGAAACCGAATCAGTTAACCAACTTGGATAGGATTGGACAGGAAATAGGTTGCGTGTCTATTTTTTCACACAAGTGGTATGTTTCACTATAACTCTTCTCTGAGTACTTTTAGATTCTAAATTAATTGAGTGCTTTAATCAAGATTATAGAACCTGCAGTTTTGGCGACTCGTGATTTTATAAAGGTACAACAGAAGAAACGTTATGGGAATATTCTGATTTCAAGAGGTAGAGAGATGTACAGGTAGAGAGCTCCATAAATTTATGCAGGTAATTCATTTACATTATAATTTTACCTACATGTGTGTTGAATGGTCATATGTTTGACACTTATTGTATCCTATTCGGCATTTTAATAGAAACATATACAATGAAAATTCGATTGACAATGGCCCTGCTCTAACAATAATCACATCTGATCTCCTCTATCAGGTACACATAATGGGTCTGATGCGCCTTCGTCAAACGAGAGCAATGGAAAGAAGTTAGGGATTTAAGCTCAGCCAGAATTAATGCCACCTCAGGCAACTAAAGTCATATTTTGATACACCAGGATCTGCTAAAACCGAATCAGTTAACCAACTTGGATAGGATTGGACAGGAAATAGGTTGCGTGTCTATTTTTTTATTTATGTCAAAGTGATCTCCTCTATTTTAGGCATAAGTTTAGGTTCTCCATTCTTTACAGCTCTTATAATTTTATGTCAAAGTGATGGCCATGAGTAAATGCAGGCTATCAAGGTTAGTGCTTTTATAATTTTATTTTCTGATTTTTTACTGCTAAGCCATTTTCATGTATATATGCTACCATCTTAAACAATATGCATACTCAGTAATATTGTTGCAGATGTATCATTAAATATGACATAATGGCTGCTTTGGAACGAGCTCGGGTCAATTTTCGTACACTTCGGGTTTGAAATACTTTTTAGCCTAATGTTTTTATAGTAACAAAATCTGTATTATCACAGTTATAAGTTTATGAATAAAATGATTTAGAAGGTATGCATCTGATAACATAAATAAACGATTTGAAATTTCTTTTTTCTTCTTGCTACACAGTTAGATTATCATATAGAAATAATAGTTACTTCTGCATGAAAGGTCTGTTACATCGATAAAAAAGGATTAACCTTCTTATTTTATTGTTGATCATTCTTTTGGTGAGTCACCACCCGTTGATTGTTGGCTGTCACTGTGAGGGCAGAGGCTGGAAATTCTGGGCCTTTTTTTCAGCTTGATCTTGTGGGTGTTTTCACCCTATGATTGTTTGTTGTCACTGTATAGGAAATTCTAAAGGAGATGGAAAACAAGCTCATAACAAATCTCAAAAATCAACTTCGACCATGTGGAAGGTCATACCACTAAATTCATAGATTGGGCAAGGACATAAGCTACTCACCTCTCACAAGCCGGTATGCATACTTTCTAATTGTTTATTAACCTGCTATAGAAAGTTAATTACCTAGATTGCTAACAATTTGCAAGTATTTACATATGATGGACATGTATTCTTATTTATAGTTACAAGAAAGTTGGACTCATGTAAGATATTTGGTGTTATTAACCCTTACTTTTTTCAATAATTCATATAATTTGCATATTATGTGGTACTACTTCTTTTGGATGTTAATTTGATAGATTTTATTGATACATACAAGTACAAGTTAATTTGGCCAAAAGAAAGTGGGTACGTCTTTTAAAATCTGGTTTTTAACATAATCAAGTGTGTCACAAATCTTTTAGCTTTTTGCGATGCTATGCTACATACTATCGCATATATCGGCACAAGACAATCCACAAGAGAACTTGAAGGAAAAAACAGACTTCTATTGAATCTGACAAATTATGATATCATGTGGCGCAGACTTTGTTGGAAAAAGCAGAAGATCAGAAAATTTAGAAAGTTCAGAAGTCCAAGCAATCCATGCAGAACCAAATACCAATGTCCGTAATTTATTGATGCATCAGGTATGCTATTAATCTTTTTAGTTTTTATCTAGGTTGTAATTATGGGATTTGATGGTGTATGCTTGATTATCTCTTATAATTAACAACAGTAGGCATGTTCAACAGTGTCATTCTGCTTGAAAGTGATCATTAAGGCGTCAAAATGGTTACTTTTTTTGTCCTAAAACAAACATAAAAATTGACAAAAAGAATCCTAATTACCAATATCTATATATTACATTGGGACAAAAGCACATTATCAGCTTCTTCTAAAATATGTTGTCTAATGATCATTTCATACATTAAACTTATGAAAGCAGCACCTGATAGTAAAGCAATGTGGCCGAAAGAAATCAGTTGCCTATTATCAGCTACATAAATATGTGTTGTCAAAGAAAAATACTAATGGCGTTACAATGTAGGTAAGAGTTTCTTTGAAGCTTTGTCTATGAATCCTTTTAAGCTGCTAAATCACATGATGTTTGGGATCTTTTAACCTGTTTCTTTGTCATTTTAAACATGTTGGTGTCTGAGTTTGCTTATGTTGTGCTAATAAGTGTAACTGTTGGGAGTGTTCGACAGACTGAAATGAAAGGTACTATTTGGTTTGACCCGTTTCCTTTTAGTAATATATTTAAGCCTACCTATTTGACCCTTTGACAATAAAATAATTCTCAAGTTGACCTATTTTCATATGAATGAGATGAATATGGCTACACTTCATATCAAGTTCATGGAGACGAGTCTTGCATATAGATCATATTTGTGTAGGAAATTGGTCTTTATGAATAGGAGCAGAACATGGACCATGGCATTTATGTACTATGATAAACCTGTTGATCTTTTTCAAGGTGAAAAAGTAACCACTTATGCGCGAATCAGTGTAAAAAAATATTTGTTTTACCCATGTTACTTGCTAGGGATGATATTCAGTGGAGATTTATCTTATTACGAGTAGTGTGTCGAAATTGTGACCTTTGGGTATTAAATTTACATCATGCCCAAGCGTTTTACCTTCACTTTATAACCTGTTAATATGTCGCTTCAGATATCTGCTTCTTTTGACTAATTGGATTACATGATAGGAGCACAAAAAACTTTCATTCGCTGAGCAATACAAATTAGAAAGAGAAAGACAACAGAAGTTAGATATCGGAATATTTTAATTGTTGGTTTATGTAGTTCACCAATTGATTAAATAATACGGATAGTGTCTTTTCTTGCTCATCTTTTGTAGTTAGCAGAAGAGGAAGAATTAAGGAGGTTGAGAAAGTATCTTGTGCCAAATGCTCAACCCATGACCTATTTTGATTGACCTTTCGTCCCAAAAAGGTACATTATGTTATCATATGTAACTGATAATGAGATCGTCATAATATTACAACACATTTTTTAAATGGTTGGACTCTGAACTAACTATGATATTTCTTGATAAATATACATATGCTTACTAATTTAATCCATATCGTTATAAATATACATATGCTTACTGATTTACAACTCTATGAGCAGGAAGTAATTAATCATGGTCCATTGGTATCGGGTTAAAAATCTGATCATGAGATAACTGTCCATATCAACAGACTTACAACAGCCATCCAAACACCCCCTTACAGCAGCCATCCAAACACCCCTTACGAAAGGCTGTAAAACATCTTGAAAAATGAATGAAATAAATATGACCTTTAATAGTTATACATAACATGCTTTACAATTTTGTTACTCATTACGTGTAGAGGAAGCCAATACAGACGCTATACTCAACACTTTACATATATAAGCACTAATATTACCTTTAATAAGTTTATGAAAGAAGTGAGCTTATCGGCTTTTCCGTGTTTTAGGGAGTCAATAAGCTCAAGATATAAGGTAATCAAAACACCGCAGTTGATAACTCGATATATATGTCAATTCAAGATATGATTATTCGTGTGAGTTACCTTTCACATATTTTTTTTCCAAGGTTAAGAAAGCTACAATAATTATGGACGATAACGAATCTAACTACTTTATACAACTATTATCTTGCAGGTGATCTTAAGCTCTGATCAAATGCAGGTTTGTTGTATCATTAACTATGTTTCAAGACATATTTTTTTGTGCTAATAGAGATAACATGCTGGTAGAGGACTGATTGGTTCTTAAAATATATATAATATATATATTAAAATATATATAGTGAGTATAATCTAAAAATAATCAATGAAACCGAGAAGTAGTATAGAATATCCCCGGGTCGTTTATCCCCAACGAGGCTGTGCTGGAGAATCGATACAGTCGAAAAATTGGAGTTTGAATGAGAGGAGGTTGGGAAATGATTTTTAATGATTAAAATGCAAAAAAAATGATTAAAGAAAACCTAAATAAAACTACGGGAAATACAAGCAAAGGCAACGGGAAAACTTAGAAGCTACGGGAAAACGGAATTAGGCACGGAAAATTAAACTTAAACTACGGGAAAGCATAAAAAAAGAAAGGAATACCTTAGAAAATTACGGGAAGCATAATTAGGCATGAAATGAGATCCTAAGTCTATTGGAATAGAAAAATTGGGCTAAAAAAATGCAAAACCGAGAAACCGGGCCCGGGACCCGTGAGCTAAAAACCTAAAATGTTCAAATTAAGTCCTAAACTGAATTTAAAAGTTTTAATAGATTAAAAATAACTTAACTTGAAAGAAAATGAAAAGAAATTCTAAAACGGGGCTTTAAAAGGTGAAAAATGAGAAAAAACGAAAAACCGGGCCCGTTTAGACGATCCTTGAAAATAAAATTTTCACAAAAATGACCCTACACTAGATTTTAAAATTTTCCTACAAACTAGATGACAAAAGAAAATTTTGTAAAAAATAAAAATATTTTTTTTAATTTTTCTATTTTTTATGAATTAAATAAACTTTAAATAAAAATAAATTATAAAAAATACTAGACTAATCTTAAAAATTCTGAAAAAAATATGAAAAATACTTTGACTAATTCTCCATCTAGGAAAAATATAAAAAGTGGGGTGTACAGCTTAAAGATAAGCTGTAATAAGCTCTAAAGGGCTGACTGCTTAATGGCTAGAATGACTTTATTAATTAAACAAGATGGATCCCTAATGGAAAAACCAACGGGCACAATGTAACGTGTGTTTTTAGTGTGAGAGGGGAGGGGGTTCGAGTCCCAATCCTTGCTATTTTTTATTTTGCTACATACCTTTAAGAAACTTATTTTATTTATACAAACCTAAGAAGCCATGAGCTTAATCATTTTTTCTAACTACCAATTTTTCCATGAAAAGCTAAGATAAGCCAAAGAAGTACTTGAAAAGAGACAGATAAGATGCTTAAATTAGCTAAAAGGCTAAATGGGCTTTTTGGATTTTTTTAAGCAATCCATTAAGCTAGGATTGGAAATGACACTGATTTATAAAAAATAGACAAATAATAAGCATACTACGACCAAAAATAAATCAAGCTGAATAACTAAGTAAAGCCAGAAATGAAATTAAGCTAAACTCCTAAACTAATCGTACAAAGGCAGCAACTAGGGACTTTTATCTTTAAAATTAAGCAAACTAAAAAGGCAATTTAAAAACCAAAAAGCAAAGACTTTATGGACAACCTACTACTATCAAAATATCAAAAAAAAAACTAGGGCTTAATGGGGAAATAAGCTAAAAAAGAGGTTGGTGCTGCAATTAGGTGGGTCAGCACCAGGAGGTGCTTAATGCAATCGTACAATGGCTATTTAGAGCGTTAAGAAAAAGGTCTCAATAAGCTCAAAACCTAAAACTACTGAAAAAATATATTAAGAGTGATTTTGGGGTGAGCTTATTAGCAAAAAGATCATGCTTGAAATTCATAAAAAGGCTTGCTTGGTTTTGAGTTGGAAAAATGTGCCTTTTTGGAATAAAAATAAAAATAAAAAGAAAACTTAACTGAACATTTTTTGACAGATTGGTTTAAAAACAAAAGTGAACTGAAATGCTATGAAATGCAACTCTTGTCATTCAAATGAGACTCAAATCAAGTCTCATAGGCTGCTTATATCAACTTAACTAGATAAGCTTAAAAAAAAGTTTTGGACTAAAACAGTTTTAGGAAAACTTAGGAAAGACTTGAAAAATTGATTTTAAACTGAAAACTTTTGATAAACTAAACCAAATGTCCATGAATCAGCTCACTGAAGATTTCTAAAATACTTCAACCCATTTCACACAGCTTTTTACCCATTTTAAAGCTGTGTCAAACACCCTTTAAAAATTTTCAAGACAGGTTTTACTAGTTAATGACTTATGAAAACAACTTTTTTTTAACTGATTACATATAAAACTTAGCAACTAACATCACTTAATATCAATTTAAATCAAACAATATCACTAAAACTGATAAAATAAGGTGAAAACAGTAGCAACAATTTAAAAAACTTAAACTTCAAATTCCAATAAAATTAAAAGTTTACAAGAGAATGTAGCTAAAAAAAAACAAATTAAGGATACAATGACCTTAAGAAACAAAAACTAAATCCAAAGGGACAGTCTCACTCATCTTGTGCTTCTATAATTTATACAACTGAGCTTACCCTTCAATAGTGTGCATGTTGGTATTCTTTTGTGGAGGAAGAAAGTCATAAGCAAAATCCTAGCCTTCAATCTTGCTTGGCAGCCCACACCTTTAAATCTAAGTCCGTTAAAAAAATCTTGACCCAATAGGGAGTAATAGGATTGCCAACATGATATTGAATGTGGGGTGAGTGTTGGTGACTGTTTTGGAGGGATGTGGGGGTGGTCAACGAGGTTGACAGAGACATGTTTGGTGGTTAGTGGTAGTGGCGGGAAAACATTATAGAAGACAAACAGTAGTTTTAACTCAGGGGTGAGTTTGAAATTGTCCAGGTTAGGTCCCTCTTCTTTCTTCAATTTTCTATTCCATTTTCTTCTTTTTCCTTTGTAACTGAATTTTAGAGGTTGGCAAGATCAGTCCCTATAGTTTTACTTGGCCTTTATAAATGTAATTAGGCTAGTATTTTGGGCCTTGGTTTGGTTTTGGGCCTCAAAGTCTTCAATTAATATACTAAGGGGCTTACCCGGCCCATCAGATGGGTTCGGGTTTGACCCATTAAGTATTCTTCGGTGTCGGCTCCCGGTTTTGACTGTTGACTTTCTTGGGTTGGTTTTTGACTTTGACTTTTTGATCTTTGGCTTTGATTTGACTTAGGCTGTTCCACGCTTTTCCATTCCATGCTCGGTTTTGTCGTTTTGGCTTCGTTTTTCGTCCTTTTCTTAGATATCCGTTCCTGCACAACACAATTAGCAAAACAAGCATATATTTGGCATTTTAAGTCCGTTTTTGGTTATTATAACTTAAATTTTTAAAGGTAAAAGGTATGTAATAAAACACATACACAAAAAGTCCCCCATACTAAGTATGCCGTGTCCTCTTACGCAATGCTATGAATAAGCATTTAGAAAACTAAGAATCTCAAACACACCTCGACTACTAACTCGAAAGTAGGCTAAGGTTGTTCATCGAGGAATGATTAAAACTCATAAGTTTTAAAAATCCCCGTACTTTAACCATTTTTTATATATATACTACTTATCCTAACACATCCTTATTGTATTTTTCTTTTTCATTAATCACTAACTAGAAACGTTGGACTATCGTTATTTAATAACTTTAAGGATCATAGAACAAGATGCATTTCGATTCCGAGAATCCCAAAACAGATAAATTCATCGTTCCACACACTTTTCACTTATTCCAAACGCAAAGCTTAAAAACGAATCACCAGTAATTATAGTTAAGATCTACACACTACTCATATTTGCAATTTGTAAACTTTTTTCACACCCACAATATTAAATCTTAGGGTGTAGAGCTAATTTTGAATTTCAGCCATGGATCAATGTTTGCAACATTCTATGTTTTCACTTTCCACCCGAGAAATATGAGTTGAGGACGAGAAATCATCCCAAGTAGCGACTTTCTCTTTGAGCACAAAAACTATCCCAGACCTTGGCGGAAAAGTGACCAGGCATTTTGGACACCCCACAAGACTAGTATCGGGACTCAACGGACCTTAGTGTTTCATAAACTCTCCGGTTTTCCGTATTATACATATCTTATAAAATATAATAGCCAAAGTTGAAAAGCATATTGAATTTAACAAAAAGAGATCTTTTAATTCACACTTAATATAACCATTAAATGCAATTTGGCTAACCCTCGACCATATTAGAAGGCTGCAACATCGGATGTGAGCCGGCACGATGCAGCAAACTTTTATCATTCTCAGTTATAATTCTTACTATGGGCTTTCTTTAGAAAGGCTTTAACATCGGTGTGAGCCGTCAAGATACAACAACTTTTATCAACCCACATTTAATTATATATTTGTTTTCATTTTTCAGCATTTTTTTATATGGGAAAACGTCTTTTGAAAAACGTTCAGTATAAATGGTTGAAACTAAGGCTAAAGTTTTTGCTATATACTACATAAAAAGTAATGATTTAAGTTAATTTCCAAAAGTACACGTATATTAATCATGGTTTAGAGCTTATAGGTGAGAAAAAGGCGACAAAATTACACTTAAGAGCTATTAAGATTTCCAAATAAACCTTGTTAGCATCCCACTCATACTTAACACTATCATTTTTCATTCTTCCAAATATTCGCGATACGCTGATGATCTAAAGTTAATGAACAATCTAGAGCTCAACAAACCTCGATCGAGTCAAAATTACTCTTATTTCTACCCCAGCAGGAAAGTCAAATTGTGACAAAAAAAACACTTATTATATTTATGAAAATTTTTAAATTTTTTCATTTTTTTGAAATTATTTTGGTGGTACAAAAAGGTAATTAACGTGAGAAAACAACGGCTTGTCAGGCACAATCAAATCGAAAGATCCCCCCAACTAGAATGAAACATTTGAGTCCCTCAAGTTTTACGAAAGGTTTTTTTTTAAACGAAATCCTAAGCCGTTTAAGAAAATGCATAAAGATAAACGTTAGTCGATTAGAATTAGGATATCGGGATCCCAAATGAAGCTGAGGATAGGTGAAGCTCTTGTGATCGAAGGACAAATACCGCGAGCACGAGATTCTTCAAAAAATACCAGGGACAAATAATCCTTGACAATACAGCCAAACTACCAAACAATGGAAAAGATAGAGGCAACCTCCTCACAACAACAAACACTTATTCATTAACTAAAGCTAGCATACTATTACTACTGATAACCTAGGATAAGCATTGGGTGCCCCCACGAAGCGCAATTTTTTAGGTCACAAGTTTGACCCTAAATTCCCTGAATTTAAGTTGTCCTTAAGGGAAGGTTTGAGGTCCGGGATATCCATAGCAGGATATCACCTCCAAAGTATTTGCTTGAGATATGACCATTTACATTGAAGTTGGCCGGATTTTGTGGGATAACACAACGTGCCATACGGAAAAACTGAACAATGGTAAAATGTCCTGACGCAACGGGACATCAATCTTGAGTTAAATAGGAGGACTTGATCACCGACGTTGAAAACAACGGTTTAGGAGAATCTTTGCTCTGAATCCTCTTAGTTTCTTTTTTAAATCTAATAATTTTCATAGCCTTTGATCACAGTCAGGTGTCACTTAATTTCATTGAGTTAAACTTTAGCGATGATCACACCGTGGATTTTTTGAAATTCAAGGTTGTCATGATTTTAAGGGCCCCAGTAAGCTGTTGAGCTCCACTTAATCGCAGATGACATGCCTTATCCATATACAAGCTGTACGGATGCCCCGATGGTTGGTTTTGTACGCTGTACGGAAGCCAGAGAGCGTCATCCTGTTTGTCCCGACCAAGAGGCATCGATTTTCGCCCCATTTCCTTATCAAGAATTCTTTTTAAACCACGATTCGATACTTCAACCTGCCCACTTGTCTAGGGGTGATACGCGATGGAGAGACGATGAGTAACTCCATATTTAAGCATGACCTTTGCAAACTGGTCATTGCAAAAATGTGTTCCACGATCACTGATGATGGCACGGGGAGCACCAAATCTGGCAAAGAGAGATTTAAGAAATTTGCAAACTACTCGGGCCGTCGATTGTGGGGGCGCTTCCGCATTCAACCCATTTTGATAGGAATCACAGCCAACAAGTATAGTATTTGTTGCCTTTGATGGATAGGAAGAGGTCCCATGATGTCGATGCCCCAAACGTCAAAGATTTCACCAAACTTTGGATGTGAATTTGAGGCATCACATCCCTTTGGTGCAATATTTTTCCCTTGTCGATGGCACGAAGTCCCCAATTTTTAAACACAACTCTTGGGCAAATCCTGTATATTGGAAGGCCAAAAGAATCCGCATCAAGACCTTTTGGCGGTGAGATTGCACCGTGATGTCCCCCAGTGGATCGATTGTGGCAAGCTTCGAGAATGTCAAGCTTCTTTGTCGGCACACAGGAGCAACACCGCCGGGAATTATTTGATCCGCACATATTTTGAAACAAGAAGGGGTACATCCCAGAAGTAGTGGTTTGACAATCTTTGAAAAACTTGTTTTTTCTGTGGATGACATTCCCTGACAATGAAATTCCCCCGCATGTAGTTTGCGAAATCTGCAAACCATGGAGCAACAATCAACACGAAGAGCAACCGAGGTTCCAAGAGAATCGAGAGGAAAATTTTCCGTGATTTCCATGTACTCGAGTTTATCTTGATGAGGTTTCTCAAGTCTGGAAAGATGATCCGGCGGTCCAGATTTTCTCCTGCTCCTATTTTGTCTCGGATTGACAACATCGAATTCTAGAAGCAAAGGTATCCACCGCATCAGTCTTGGCTTAAGCATCCTTTTTAAGCGAAGAGATACTTGAAAGCAGAGTGGTCGGTATATCACTAAGCCACGTTGGATGACAAAACAAGATATGGCGAAATTTCTTAAAATCGTACAACACGTCAAAGTAATTCCTTTTTCGTCGTGAGTGTAGTATTGCTTGAGCCTCATCATGTTTTGCTGCATAGTGGAATTGGTTGGAAATGCTTGTTTTTTCGTTGCCCTAGGACTGCCCCAATTGCAAAATCACTTGCATCACACATGAGTTTCGCAATGTGCAAGTCCCAGTCGGGAGGCAATCAAAATCGAGCTCGGTCGATTTTCTTTTAAGTGTATTAAAGGATTCGATACACCTCTTTGAGAAGAAAAATGGAGTCTCTTTTCAAGTAGGTGATGGTCATTGGCCGTGCTTTTTTTGAGAAGTCATGTATGAAACGTCGGTAAAAACCGCATGCCCAAGAAACTTTGTACACTTTTCATAGTAGTCGGGTGACGGTAGCTTGGGGCGATACGTCCAACTTTAGCTTTGTCGACCTCATTCCCGAACTGAGATTTTGTGTCCAAGAACAATGCCTTCTTTACCATAAATGGCTTTTCTCCCAGTTTAGACCAAATTGGTGTCTCACGACCGTTTTTAACATTTTGTCCAAATGGGATAGGCATGTAAGAAAGAAGCCCGAAGGACTGAAAAGATCATCCATGAAACACTTCATGTTTTTTTCGGATCATGATCGTAGAAGATTGCCACATACATCGTGAACGTGCCCGGTGCATTGCATTGAGCCCAAGGGGCATGCGGTGGTAAAGGCAATAGTGTTCCGTATGGGCAAGAAAATGTTGTCTTTTCTGTCCTTCGGAGTCTATGGGATCTGGAAATAACCTGAAAAAGCCATCGAGGAAACAATAGAAATGGTTTCCCGCGAGTCTTTCAAGCAATTTGCCCATGAAGGGTAATGAAAATGTCCCTTACGGTAGCTTAATTCAACTTTCTATAGTCGATGCACACTCACCACCCAGTAGACCATCAGTCGGTATAAGATCATTTTCATTGTGTTGACGACGGTCCATAGCGCCACCCATTTTCGGTACACAATGCACCGAGCTTACCCATAGGCTTGTCAGAGATCTGATTAAATTAATCCGGCGTCAAGATTTTTCAACTACTTTCTTAGATGACAAGTCATGAATTTGGATTACCCGCCTTTGATGCTGAACGTCGGTTCGTATTCCTCTTCATAGAGAATTATGTGGGTACAAAACTCTGGGTTGATACCCTTGATATCCAGAAAGTTTCCAAAGCCGAATGGCTCGCTTATTGGGACTTTAGAACCTCGATCAGAAGCGGCCTTTTCCCATTCTTTCAATCTTTTGCAATTATGAATGGGCAACTTGTCCGTCGACTCCACCAAAATGCATATTCTAAAATGAAGGTAGCAAGTCATATGAGTTCAACCCAGGGGCTCATTAACTATAGAGTTTGCTTCATCAAACAATTTTAAGATCTTTTCGAGTTTCTGGAAAATAATGTTATTGATTGGAGGTGTTGTTGAGGGATCACTATTAAAATTGCTCGAGGAGAGAATGTCCCATCGAGGTTCAAATATGTGTATCAACATTCTGGTGAAGTTGGATCAGATCCTCTAGTAGCAAGAAAAGGAGTCGGACTTCTTCGAAAAGGAGATAATCACATTGTCCCACGAATGGAAGTAAAAGTAGGGAGAGGTGGTAGAAATGATTGGATCATAGTAAGGAGTGAGATTGCCACTAGAGATCACATCTGAGAAAACCAATAACAAACTTGAGAGTAATTACACACGCCATACAATGACGTCAAAATTCGGTTTGCCGTCATAAGATTGTAATTAGCCGTTAACTTGAAGTTTGGTCCAGATTAAATGTAATGGCCTCTCTACTGACAATATACGAAGGGTTTCTTTCACCCACGTAAACCGATCGATTAATACATACACGACTGGTCCTTTAAGAAAACTCCTCCCGGAGAATTAAGGTACACGGGGGTCTGGCTCAAAATCGGACGACCACAAAATTCGTAGGAAAATTGAACTTCCCACCATACCTATGACGTCTTGCAAGCGATACCGATCAAGTTCAGATATTGATCGATCGCTAGCTCAGCGTCATGTAAGTCGTGGGTTAGTTCGGGAAGAGAGAGATTTGTTTCCATTCGAATAGTGCAAGGAAGATTAATGGCTTGCGCCAAGATCGCCAAGGCGTTGCATGGTATGTACTCCCAGGAGAATTCACATGGAATAAGAAATCGGCCCATGGTCTCCAAGTTTCTTTGTAACTTGTTTTAGTATGACTGCTGAGACAATTCTCATTCAATGAGTTCTAGCCAATTCACTACACTTTTCTTTGTTCCGATTTAAGGTTTTTAGAGTCGAGGCAAATATTGCTAACATCAAGCATCCGTAAAATGCTAATTTCGAAACTCAAATCTCTAAAATTTATCGAATTTCTCATTTGGTCGTTAGCTTTTTTTTCACTGACGTCTTTCATCATTCTTCTTGAAGTAAATTGAATTTGGAGTGGGGGGAGCGAAGCTTTTGGTTAGGCTTTAAGCACTAACCTGGGAGCATTTAACGGGCTCATAGATTGATCAGATGGACAACATGGACAACCGAGGTTGGATGTCTTTGGTGAGCTACCGTTATTAGTAGGAAGGCATCATGTCCATTGTGACCATCAGGGTTCACGTTCTACTACTTTGAAGGATAGGAAGGTAGTATGGCAATACGTGGTCCCTTGTAAGCTACACCACTTCGAGTGGTAATACCCTTTAAATCCTCCTTCAGTTAGTAACAGTGTTACTAGGAAAGATCCGAAGTAGAGGCGGTAATGGAAGATGACAATTAGGAAAGCAGGTCCCGTGGAAGATTGGTCAATTGATATTGCATGTTTTGACCTTTAGTTTGCATGTTCCTCATCACAGCATCATTAGCCTTTACGTAGGCTTGGAAATCTTCCTTCGATACACCTTGAATCTGAGAAGCTGGAGCTTGATAAGCAGGAGGTTAAACAACCTGAGGTCGATAGATTTGACCTTGCTGAACCGGGGGTTGGTAAGCTAGAGCTTGATTAAAATTCCCTCGATTTTGGTTGTAACGATTCTGATTATTTCCTAGATTTTCACATTATGATTATATTTGAGCGGTAGGAAAGACCGGTGAGGTCGAATATATGATTTGAAATCGGGGCTCGATAACCGGTGTTTCCTTGGTTGTAATTAGCTGCGGCTGCTTGAGAGACATATTCTTGAATATTATCTCGATAAACATTGCCAGTGGTGGCTGGACAAGTTTGGTAGGAATGAGCACCACCGCAAGTAACACAACTTTCCTCAACCGCTTTTGGACGGAGTATGAATCGGAGATAGATATTTTCTAACAAGGAAGTAAAGCTTTCAACCATATCTTTCAACTCAGGCAACCTCGGACGAAGATCCGGGGGTGGAAGAGCTCGACCGCACTTTGACAACAACCGGTTTTGTACGTGAATTACGAACTTTGGATTTGCATTCAATGATCATAGGCAATCACGCGGCATTTTTATCCAAAAAAGTTGCCACCATGCGGCGGAAATTAACGAATCCTGTCATTAGAGTTCAAGGCATTATAAAAGGTATCGAGTTTGATGCAATTTTTGAAAATCCATTATGTGGATCATGCCGAGAGAAGATCCGTTAAATCGGATCCCTGCCTTCATAAAACGTCTCATCAAATCTTTTGTTGAAATCTCGTGATTTCATTTCGGAGATTGGTTGTTTAAAGGGAGGGGAAAAATTTTTATGATGAATTTATGAAAACAAGATCATCCCATGTTGAATCGATCGAGGGTGTTCGTTTTTTCAAGCCAAATCCGGCCGGCTGCCCCCCGAGAGAAATGGGAAAAGAATAAGCATTACCTGACGTACTCGGGACGGTCAGGAACTTCAATCGTAGAAGTGATCTTGTCTTGAAATATCAGGATGTTGGGTCATGAGGTCTTCTTTGTTCATGTCCAAAAGAATTGCTTGTTTTGAACGAGGTTAAGCAGACCCGTGCTTAAGCTCAAATGTTCCGCGGTGATTTCTGGCACAACGAGTGGCATCCTCCGTAACCCGCGTGGGTGCATCAAGCAACTGAGCCATAGCCGGTATCATCCATTCGGAGCTAGGGGATCTGGTTTTTCAATTGTCTTCGAGATTAAATTGGTTCAACAAACAGGTGGTGGGCCTGGTGTTGTTTGATGATAAGATTACGAGATGGGAACGAGTTATTGTGGCATACACTAAGAAAATGAAAATTTACACTAATTTTTTTTTCTTTTTGGTTTAATCAAAAGTAAATTAACACTTTATTTTAATAACGGACAACGAAAAAGACACTTAAACCTAAATAATCGACACAAGCTTCTCGGTACTCAGCTTTGAAAAGAAAAATGCACAAAGGAGCGGAGGAATATGAAAGCGCGAACTATTAAAACCTTTTTCTTTATGGTCGTATTCCTCGGAAAAACCCTGCCTTATACCCCTCTTAGAGTTTGTTTATCTTTTAAAAGGTGAACCGTACCTCGCAAGTGACACAAAAGGCAAGTTTTTAAATCTTATTGTTCGAGTATGGGAACCTAAAAAGTTCCACACGGAAGTTATTATGATATACCACAATTGAGAATATTATAGTTTGTATTTTTTACCAATTTGTGAATTTTATTTATAATTAAAGACAATGTTTTTATATTTTTTTGGTTTTCTTTTTTCTAGTTTTTCTTTAAATGATAAATAACTAAAAAAGAAAATGAAAATATTGTGTTGTACTTTTTTTGGTTTTATTTTTTTTTTATTTTTTTTATTTTTTATAATGAAAATATTCACAGAATCAAACACAATTGGGTCAAACGTAACATAATCGGTTTCACAGCCTCCCCGGCAGCGGCGCCAAAAATTTGATTGAAGCTAAACTACACCTCTTATATATAATATATAATAAAATATAAAATATATAGTAAGTATAATCTAAAAACAATCAATGAAACCGGGAAGTAGTAAAGAATATCCCCGGGTCGTTTATCCCCAACGAGGCTGTGCTAGAGAATAGATACAGTCGGAAAATTAGAGTTTGAATGCGAAGAGGTTGGGAAATGATTTTTAATGATTAAAAATGCAAAAAAAAAAATGATTACAGAAAACCTAAATAAAACTACGGGAAATACAAGCAAAGGCAACGGGAAAACTTAGAAGCTGCGGGAAAACGGAATTAGGCACGGAAAATTAAACTTAAACTATGGGAAAGCATAAAAAAGGAAAGGAATGCCCTAGAAAACTATGGGAAGCATAATTAGGCATGAAATGAAATCCTTAGTCTATTGGAATAGAAAAATTGGGCTAAAAAAATGCAAAAACGAGAAACCGGGCCCGGGACCCGTGAGCTAAAAGCCTAAAATGTTCAAATTAAGTCCTAAATTGAATTTAAAAGTTTTAATAGATTAAGAATAACTTAACTTGAAAGAAAATGAAAAGAAAATCTAAAACGGGTCCTTAAAAAGTGAAAAACGAAGAAAAACGAAAACCCCGGCCCGTTAACGAGCCTTTGAAAATAAAATTTTCACAAAAATGACCCTACACTAGATTTTAAATTTTTCCTACAAACTAGATGACAAAAGAAAATTTTGTAAAAAAAATATTTTTTTTTGATAATTTTTCTATTTTTTATGAATTAAATAAACTTTTAATAAAAATAAATTATAAAAAATACTAGACTAATCTTAAAAATTCTGAAAAAATTATGAAAAATACTTTGACTAATTCTCTATCTAGGAAAAATATAAAAAGTGGGGTGTACAGCTTAAAGATAAGCTGTAATAAGCTCTAAAGGGCTGACTGCTTAATGGCTAGAATGACTTTATTAATTAAACAAGATGGATCCCTAATGGAAAAGACCTACGGGCACAATGGTAAGCAGTGTGTGTTGTGTGTGAGAGGGGAGGGGTTCGAGTCCCACTCCTTGCTATTTTTTTATTTTGCTACAGTACCATTTAGAAACTTAATTTTTTTTATACAAACCTAAGAAGCTCATGGAGCTTATCATTTTTTCTAACTACCAGGTTTCATGAAAAGCTAAGAATAAGCCAAAATAAGCACTTGAAAGTGGACAGTAGGCTTAAACTAGCTTAAAGGCTAAATGGGCTTTTTGATATTTTTTTTAAGCATTCATTAAGCTAGGATTGGAAATGAGCACTGATATATAAAATAGGACAAATAATAAGCAAGTTGAAATAACTAAGTAGGCCAGAAATGAAATTAAGCTAACTCCTAAACTAAGCATACAAAGGCAGCAACTAGGGGACTTTTATCTTTAAGATTAAACAAACTAAAAAGCAATTTAAACCCTAAAAAGCTAAGGACTTATGGACTAACCTACTGACTATCTAAATATCCAAAAAAACTAGGGCTTAATGGGAAATAAGCTAAAAAAGATGGGGCTGCAAATGGTGGTTCAACACCAGGGGAGGTGCCTAATGCAATCTACAAATGGCTATTTAGAGCTTATGAAAAAGCTCTCAAATAAGCTCAAAACCTAAAACTAATGAAAAACAGATTAAGAGTGATTTGGGGTGAGCTTATTAGCAAAAGATCATGGCTTGAAATTCATAAAAAGCTGCTGGTTTTTGAGTTGGAAAAAGGGCTTTTTGAATAAAATAAAAAGAAAACTTAACTAAACATTTTTTTTGACAGATTGGTTTAAAAACAAAAGTGAACTGAAATGCTATGAAATGCAACTCTTGACATTCAAATGAGACTCAAATCAAGTCTCATAGGCTGCTTATATCAACTTAACTAGATAAGCTTAAAAAAAAGTTTTGGACTTAAACAGTTTTAGGAAAACTTAGGAAAGACTTGAAAAATTGATTTTAAACTGAAAACTTTTGATAAACTAAACCAAATGACCATGAATCAGCTCACTGAAGATTTCTAAAAGACTTCAACCCATTTCACACAGCTTTTGACCCATTTTAAAGTTGTGCCAAACACCCCTTAAAAAAAAATTCAAGACAGGTTTTTACTAGTTAATGACTTATGAAAACAACTTTTTTTTTACTGATTACATATAAACTTAGCAACTAACATCACTTAATATCAATTTAAATCAAACAGTATTACTAAAACTGATTAAATAAAGGGGAACAGTAGCAACAATTTTTAATAAACTTAAACTTCAAATTCCATTAAAATTAAAAGGTTTACAAGAGAATGTAGCTAGAAAAAAACTAAATTAAGGTTACAATGACTTAAAAAAACTAAAACTAAATCCTCCGGGTCATCCCTTTCTTCATCTTGTGCTTCTTCAATTTATAGCAACTGAGCTTCCCTTCAGAGTGTGCTTGTTGGTTTTCTTTTGTGAGGAGAAAGTCATAAGCAAATCCTAGACTTCAATCTTGCGTGTTGCCCACACCTTTAAATCTAAGCCGTAAAAAAAATCTTGACCAATAGGGAGTAATAGGATTGCCAAGCTGGATTTGAATGTGGGGTGAGTGTTGGTGACTGTTTTGGAGGGATGTGGGGGTGGTCAACGAGGTTGACAGAGACAGGTTTGGTGGTTAGTGGTAGTGGCGGGAAAACAATGTAGAAGACAAACAGTAGTTTTAACTCAGGGGTGAGTTTGAAATTGTCCAGGTTAGGTCCCTCTTCTTTCTTCAATTTGCTATTCCATTTTCTTCTTTTTCCTTTGTAACTGAATTTTAGAGGTTGGCAAGATCAGTCCCTGTAGTTTTACTTGGCCTTTATAAATTGTAATTGGGCTAGTATTTTGGGCCTTGGTTTGGTTTTGGGCCTCAAAGTCTTCAATTAATATACTAATGGGCTTACCCGGCCCATCAGATGGGTTCGGGTTTGACCCATTAAGTATTCTTCGGTGTCGGCTCCCGGTTTTGACTGTTGACTTTCTCGGGTTGACTTTTGACTTTGACTTTGTCTTTTCCACGCTTTTCCATTCCGTGTCCGGTTTTGTCGTTTTGGCTTCGTTTTTCGTCCTTTTCTTAGATATCCGTTCCTGCACAACATAATTAGCAAAACAAGCATATTTTTGGCATTTTAAGTCCGTTTTTGGTTATTTTAACTTGTTTT
>BQNB010011346.1:59323-81704 GCA_026074375.1 Tanacetum coccineum | reverse complement strand
ATAGTGATTTATATATCTAGACCAATAGGATCACAAATAATGACCTATCTTTTCTTTTAGATTAGTGAGCTTAGTTGGACCGGCAGGTGACCCTTGGGATCAACGAGTACGTTCTTACTCAATTGGTAAAGACTTGGCCAGTGGACTACTAGAATCTAAATTACCATTAAGCAGTAAGTGAGTAAAGTCTCTATGAGCTAGGGTTTAACAAGATCATCATTGCTTTAATCTCTAAGGTAGATTATATTCAGCAAATAGGATACTTTATGCGGATGCGTTTAGTTGTGACATAATTCTACGTGTCTAGGTCTTAGGAAGAAGTACCGCCTAAGTCTTGGATCGATATGCCGCCTCGAGATAAGCACTCATTGCACTAAATAAACAAACCAACGTTTTAATTGGATTAATCATGGTTAATATAGTTTTCTTATATTTGGCTAGACCGCTCTTCTATCTTTTATTTATCTGCTTGCGTGTGTTATTGTGTCTTAAATTGATCTAAGTTACCACAAAACCCGTGCCAGTCTCTCTGATGCGTATTTTATTTTAAAATATTTTTTTTCAAGTTTTAAATTTATAAAACTCGATTCATCTAACAAACGCACTAACGGGCAGAGAACCCGATTGTGAGTAGTGTCGAGATGGTAAATCAGAGGTTGTCCCAAGAGCTAAGTGTCAATTAGTTTTAATTTGAAGTGTCACGTTTTTAAAGTGTTTTGAGATTTATTTTGAAAATAACAGGAAAGTAATTATGCGGAAATTAAAAGAGATAGAAGTAATCAGGGAGAAAGGCGTGCTAGCCTAGCCATTTCATTACTATCGTCATAACTACATTTTCCTGTGCAATGTTACATCATGGTTTCATTGGTGGTTTCTAAATTCGACAGACCTGAATAGATATCTTTAGTCTGCCCTATAATTCTTGCGATCCCGAATCCCCTGAAAGTCATGAAGGTAGGGCAACCAGGTCATAGTGATTAATCCCAACTATCCTAAGAACTAGTCTAATAACCTATACAGATTATTAACCCTCTCTGAAAGAGTTCCTATGCTTTTTAAGTATATTACATGATAGAGGCGGTAACCTGGTTAGTTCCTACACTAGGGTTAGGATGATCAACCTTTCCTAGTACCCTGCTAATCCCATGTTCAAGTGGTAATCTAATAACATGATTAGCATGATCTAAACCACCCGCAATACTACCAAAACCCAGGGTTACACGATAGTCAAAGGATATCCAACGAAACCATAATCTAACAGGAGACAAACATTATAACGATAGTAGATTCATGACTAGGCTAGCACTTGAAGTGCTTAGCCGCTCATAGCAACAACAAAGAAAGAATTAATAAAGATAATCATGGATGGAAAACTCATAATTCTTACAGAAGTTGTTTATGAACGATTAAATACAAAAGTAAGTTAAGTGTGATCTCCCTTGGACTTCTAGTGGAATTATTTAAGCTATGGAGGCCTTGATCACCCCTTAGATCTGTAGTAGAATGGTTGATGTCAAAGTGGCTGAATGAGGCCTCTATTTATAGATTTCGAATATGTTATGGCGTAAC
The DNA here is from genome assembly GCA_026074375.1 of Tanacetum coccineum. Lineage (NCBI taxonomy): Eukaryota > Viridiplantae > Streptophyta > Magnoliopsida > Asterales > Asteraceae > Tanacetum > Tanacetum coccineum. The sequence goes on along the minus strand of BQNB010011346.1, from coordinate 80,135 downwards.
CTTTTAGAGGTTTACGCCGTAAACTGTTGACATGCACTTTCCATCTTGCAGGCTTAAAGGATGTTACGGCGTAATCAAGTGTCCACGTTACGCTGTAATGCTGACTCAGATGACTCATTCCATAATAATAATGTTACGGCGTAAACCTTATGTGTGGTTACGCTGTAATCTTGTTGGGTGACGTGTCTTGCCTAAAAATCTGTGTTTTCCACTATCGTAGGGGTTACGCCGTAAAGTCTCGTAAGAATCCGTGTTTTCTTCATTTTTACGTCATTTTCCCGTGTTTCTTGTCAAATACTTGCATTTTACCTAAAAATAATGGAATAACCGTAAAAGTATCAAATTCAAGTATTTATAAGACAATTGCAAGTATTTTTAGTGGAAAATTGACACTAAAAAATATCAAATATTTGATGTTATCAAATATCCCCCCACTTGACTTCTACTTGCCCTCAAGTAGACCTGTTAGAATAGTTTATAAAAAGATTTCTCTGATTTAACTCAAAGAAATAAATCTATAAAAGACTTATGCTAGAAACATCAAAGCCGAACACCTCACGAAAAGGGGATCAAAAATCACTTAACTCTTAACTAGTCTAAGTGTTCATTTTCGAGGTGATCGCTCATCTGCACAGTCATAACATGTATTTTATCATAAGCTTGGAGAGTACACAAATCTGCACCAGTTAGAGTTAGGGTCTAAACAATTCTTAAAGGCAACATGGGCGACATAAGACATGTTTATTGGGTGATATAAGGGTTAGGATAGACATGGGATACATATTTAATTGGTGTTAAGATAAAAACACAAAACAAATAGTCATATATAATCTAAGGTATCTATAACCGGCTACTGTTCATCCATAGTCCAAGTCTTCGAGTGCGAATATCTGATCATATCATCATAATGGGTTAGCTAATAATGAGATCTTGCGGAGCGTGCTAACCCATTCTTCACTAGGTGGCTTATAGTTGCACCACCTTTATACATTGGATGGCTTATAGTTGCACCATCCCCATAATTACTAGGTGGCTTATAGTTGCACTACTTTTTCTTTTTTCTTTTTTTATAATACTCCTGTATATTACATATCGCATATCCCCTACTTGAGATAAACAATATCGAAAGTGATAATACCAGGGGGTCTTCCATGATCATAATAATATGTCTTCAACGAAAGTGCTAATCTTCGAACCATTTTCCTGAACCATGGAATTAGGTAGCCAGAAATTTCAACACAAGGATAAATATAGACTACAGGGTTGGCTAAGTTGAAATGGTGTAATAAAACATAGGTGAAAACATAGATTGGCTTAACAAGGGTGATCTAGGGGTATCTTGCACTAATGATGGGTGCAAACAAATGTTTTTTTTAACACGGGAGGTTCGACAAGTCAAGTGTAAATAAGATCGATAAACACACACTAAAGGCTATTTTTGGGGTGAATTCCTAAATGTTACCTTTCTCGAACCATCTAATCCGCTAATCAATTAGGTTCTCGAAATGAGTACACTGCCAAGTTCTAAAGTCTAAATACTGACCGGCACACTTAATATTTTGGTGGATTTTTGTATAATGAGATGAAAATGGAACATCAGGCTTAAACCTCACCAAGTAATAATAAAGGTTAATGTGCATTCGGCAAAGATTAATTCTAGTTTAAGTAAGAAAAATAGTCAAAAATTTTAAAAACGGCACCATTTTTTTTAATCAAATAAACTAGAAAATCAAGTCAAGAATAGGTCAAGTGATAATTCTAACTCCCATCCAGCAATGGCATTTCTGGTGCCAAACTCCATTTTGCTGATGTGGCACCACTTTTGGAGTTTGGCACCAAGAGTTTGGCACCACGACTCCCTGTGCTCTTATTAGGTTAGTTTTAGGGAAATGGTAGCTTATTAGGTTTTGTTTTCAGCTTATTCTTAGTTTTCTAGCTTAAGCAATTTTGTTAAAAAGCCAAAAGTCTCTAAGAGTTTTCTGTCAAAGTTAATAAGCTGTTTTCCAGCTTATTTAGTGGTTTTTATAAAAAGTTTCTTTTGTAAGTTTTGCTTATTAATAGCTGTTTTATAACTTTGTTTTTAAAAGTTTTTGCAAAAATAAAAAAAAGGGAAGAGGGGAAATCCAGGGTGAGCAAGGCTCGAACCCTGGACCTCTACCCTCCTCAACCTTTTAATACACCTCAACACAACACACACCACAACCACTGCGCCCTTGGGACTTTTACGTCCAAGGGTGCAACTAAAATTCATTTAACCCTTTTTTAGCTTTTATTCATAATAAGCACTTCGTGTGCTAAACAGCTTTTTCTGGGCTTATTCGTTTAAGTTGGATTCGAGTTTTTATTTTTCCTTCAAACTTTGCAACACAAGCTATTTTCAGTAATTTTCTTAGATTTTTAATTCAAGTTTTACTATTTTTCGTGCATTATTTTCATTAAAAACTTTAAAAAATCATAAAAAATAGAAAAATGAACAAAAAAATAAAATTCTGTTTTATAAAATTTTCTTTTATCATATTTTAGGCTTAGGATTTAAATTTACTTTCGTAGGGTTAAAATTTAAGAATTGCACTTTTTAAAGAACGAGATTTGATCCCCGTTCTCGTTTTCTTCGTTTTTAACTTTAAGCACCCTCGGTTTAGGATTTCCTTAGCTTTTTCTTACAAGTTAGTAATTAGGATTAGGAAAAGTAAAAAAAATCAATTTAGGTTTAATTTTAGATAATTTAGGTTTTAATTGTCACGTTTCTTTAATTTCCTTTATTGTTTTTATGCTTAATTGTTTTATTGCTTAGTCGTTAATTTTTCTTTATATGATCTATGTGCTTTTAATTGTAGAAATAGATAATCAATTCAAAAGTTTGAAACCATTCAAAACGCGTGATCACGAATTTAACCGATTTTCAATTCACGCTTCGTCGAGGGAAAACGACCCGGGAGGTTTTTTGATATAATGTTTTGGTTAAAAGCGTTTATCTTGAACCCGACGGAAAATACTTACTATACTATAATTGTCCTGTCCTTATACTATATATTTACGTATAGCGTATTCAGAGACGTAATCAGAGACTATGGCTCAATGTAAGGATCAAAGTTTACAAACCCTATTTTGCAAGTGATTTGAAGGTTATATTGGCAATGGAGATGGATTCTATTTCCACTGCTTAAAAACTCAGGTTTAACAGGAGATTTAGTTGCTTTGTTAGTCAAGTCCCTGAAATCCATGTTATCCCATACGTCATCCATCTCGACAAAGTCATCTATACTGATGCTCGTGTTACTATTGGGATTACAGAACATTCTACTAGAATCGTCATTAAGTCTAGCTGACCCTGGGGGTAAAAGGGGCATTATATATTGACTTTCCAAGTCAGGCAATAAATCATTATCTTTGAGGAAACTGCCTAAATCCCTATCTATGTCGTCACTCATAAGCAAATCTTCTAGGTTTCTAGGTTCATCAATCTCGTTGATTTTTGAAAAATTATTTATAACACAAACAAGTGAAATTACGGCTGGGGATTCTCTTTCATTGATGTCGAAAGTAATTTGTTCAGTCCCTACTTCTAAAAAGATATTTTTACCGAAAACATCAATCCTGGTGTGAGTAGTAGCAAGCATAGGTCTCCCCAAGATTATTGGGACTTTATCATCCTCAATTATATCAAGAATGATGAAATCGATAGGAAATATAAACTTATTAATTTTTACCAGCACATTTTTAATTATTCCCTTAGGTGATTGCATGGATCTATCGGCCATCTCGATAACCATATTTATTGGTTTAGAATTTCCATGTCCCAACCGTTTAAATAAGGAAAAGGCATAATACTGATGCTTGCCTCCAAATCAGCCAACGCATTGCTTACGGTGGTGCTGCTGATAGTGCAAGGCAGAATGAAGCTTCCTGGGTCTTTTTCTTTAGGTGGAAGTTCATTTTAAAGGATAGCAGAGCATCAGGCATTTAATTTAACCGTAGATAATTCCTTGATTTTTTATCTCACGAGATACCATTTTTTGTAAATGTTGGGTATGTTCTGTATTTACAAATGTGGTATCGATTGCTTCCCCCTCGCCGTTTTCTTTAAGAATGCATCTTTTTACCTTTTCTATGAAAGTCTCAACCTTTAAAGTGGGTTTTTTCGCCAGTAGGTTCAAGTTTAATGGAACATTCATGGTTAGTGAGATTATGTGTGGAGATTAATTGAGCGAGGTGATTTACATTTTCCTCAAGTCTTTTTATTGAAGAATCATGATTTTTAAGGTTCATTTCAGTACTTATCATGAATTTCTTCATCTATTCATTCAGAACATCTTGTCTCTTGTAAGATTCCTTCAGATAGTGTTCGAATGTGTCCTTGAGGTTAGTTGGTTGAACGTTTGATTTAGGAGAGGATTTATCGTAATCGATCTCACTAGTCCTTATACTTTTGATTTCTTCATGGAGGCTTTTCATTTCTCCGTTCGTATTAATTTTATGAACATCTACTATGAGCTCATCCATTTCATGGTTTAGGGCTTTGAGTTTTTTGGTAATAATACCAAATGGAATTGGAGTATTTTTTTGCTTTCCTCATTGTGCCATTTATGGGAGTGATTAGCCAATTCTTGAATTGATTTCAACGCTTCCGAAGCTGTAAGCCCAGGAATAAGACCATTAGAATCAATAATTCGTCGAGTCTAACCCTTTAGCTCGTTATAAAAGGTATTTACTTTTTGATGATCGTTAAGATCATGAAATGGGCATTTAAAGAGGAGGTAGTTATATCTTTCCCAAGTGTGAAATAATGATTCTCCATCTTCCTGCTTAAAATTACGGATTTCTCCTAATTGTTCAAGTATCATAGCAGGTGGACAAAATCTTCGGATGAAGTTTTGTTTTAATTCGTCCCAATTCTTTGCATGTTCAGGAGATGTTCTGTCGAACCATCCTTTGGCTACCCTAACTAAGGTTAGAGGGAATACCCGTAAGAGAGCGGAATCATTTGTGTTGAACAGACTAGCAACTTCGAGCACTTTTCCGATATGCTTGATTGCATTCTCAGTTGAGTTTCCTGAGAAGGTAGTTTTACGTAACTCTCTTAAAAATTGTCCTTTGATTTCAAATGTAGCATCCTCGGGATTGCTTATTCTTCTGCGGGTGTTGTTAAGATTAAGAGTAAGATACTGTTCAAGTGTGAGGGTTTCGATGTCTATTTCTCCAACATCTTCAGATTCTGATTCGGATGACTCAGATTCATAAAAAGTATAGATGATGTGGATTGGAGCAGGCGCAATGTCTCTTCTGGCCCAAAACTGTCTTTCAGGATTGGCGAACGGAGTAGCCATCCTGGAGTTACTACTTCTAGTTCTCATAAGGAAAAGAAATTAAAACTAAAATGTTAGCTCCCTGGCAGCGGCGCCAAAAACTTGATGCGTATTTTATTTTAAAATATATTTTGTTCAAGTTTTAAATTTATAAAACTCGATTCACCTAACAAACGCACTAAAGAGAACCCGATCGTGAGTAGTGTAGAGATGGTAAATCCGAGGTCGTCCCAAGATCTAAGTGTCAATTAGTTATAATTTGAAGTGTCACGTTTTTAAAGTGTTTTGAGATTTATTTTGAAAATAACTGGAAAGTAATTATGCGGAAATTAAAAGAGATAGAAGTAATCAGGGAGAAAGGTGTGCTAGCCTAGCCATTTCATTACTATCGTTATAACTACGTTTTCCTGTGCAATGTTACATCATGGTTTGATGCGTAAATTGTTTTAAATAATTAATTGCCAAGTTTTAAATTTATAAAACTCGTCTACCAATACACGCACTAACGGGCAGAGAACCCGGTCGTATATAGTGCAGTAGTTTGGTAAATCCGAGGTTGTCCTAAGAGCTAAGATTTACTAGTTTTAATTTGATTATGTCACGTTTAAAAATGGTTTTAAGATGATTTTAATAACTATAGAAAAGTAAATGCAGTAAAGTAAAGTGATAGAAGAATTCAGGGAGAAAAGCGTGCTAACCTAACCATTTCATTACTAATGCTATGGTTACATTTTCCTGTGCAATGTTCAATTATAAGTTCCATTAGTGGTTCTAATATCGACAGACCCGAATTGGCATTTGAGGTTGTACGCGTTACAAAACATCTTTTCGGGGGGTCTTGGTTGATCAAAGAACAAAAGATGAATCATTATGTTTTCTAGTGAGAGAAAGTAGAGAAAAGGTGAGATGAACACAAAGAGAAAATATTAGATTAGAAAGAAAGGAAAAATTAAAAAATGAACATCCACCACCCAACATGGAGAGCCATGAGGGGTATTTATAATAAAAGAAAAAGCAAACTATTCCTAGTTTACATAAATGACCCCTGCGTGACATGCAGTGTCCAAGACTAGTCCAATTCACGTGTAAGACGCCAGCTTCACTAAAAAGTGAGGCTAACAATCTCCCTCCAAGATGGCGTCACACGTGAATTGGTTACAATGTTCCCTACAAGCAAAATAAAGAAAAATGATAAGAATGAAGTCCAGTATTCCTTGAGAATATCTTCGACGATCTACTTGAATACTCCAGCTTTATTTCTTCAGCTTGTAGACGAACATACTGCTGAAATCTTCAGCTCCCTCCCAAACAGACACCCCTGAGACTGATAAGAATTAATACACCGTTCTTGAGGGAGGGATGATATCATCAACATCGTCTCACTTAGGAAGCGTTCCAGTCTTGTTTGAATTCAGCCCAAAGTACACACTTTATCCCCTTTTTGAAGTCGAAATCGTAGCACCAAAATCAATTAAGACCCGAAAATGTACCTTTCTCCCTCCTGGAAAGTGCAGATATGAATTGCTACACCAAAGTCAATTAAGTCCCGACTGTACGTAATTTATCCCTCTATGTAGTCAAAATGGTAACATCAAAGTCAACTAAGTCCCGATTGTACCAAATTAAATTGTTTCACCAAAGTCAACTAAGTCCCGAGTGAAAGCAATTTATCCCGCTGCGTAGTCGAAACTGTAACATCAAAATGGTAACATAAAAAATCAACTAAGTACCGGATGTACACATTTCTCCCTCCAGGATGATGACTAACTGAGGAATCATCCTACACATGTGTACATCTTATGCCAACTGGAACTGCTTACTTAGCTTCATAGCTTGTGATTGCCTAAGCAATACTCTGTGAGAAGATGTTGGTGCTCTCTTTACAAATCTCTCTTGATCAACCCGATCTAAATCCCCTTATCTATTCAGTCGGCTAATACTGATGACCACTGATGGAGACAACCCGATGAAACGAACCGGAGAATGAAGCAAAATCCTCGGCTTGTGTCTTAATCTTGTACTATACGCGTGACGAAGAACGGTGCAGAGGCAAATCTCTAAGTACTATATACTCACCCAAAAGTATATAAAAAATACAACACCTCTTGAAAAACTCCTCAACTACGTGAGACACTGAGTACTACAATGTAACTCCTTAAAGTGATAGTTACTTTGTGGGTATAGAGAGAAAGAATCACAAAAGCAACTAGATATTCAAGTCTTCATCACAAACCGTATATGCCCGAACAAGTCATCTTCGTTGTGGAGAAAGAAAGAACCAAAGATGAAACAAATACACGCCCCGTGAAAGTCTACTTCAATCCCAAATTAATAACATCGTACTATAATCCCGTGGTCATTAAAGTTCAATAATAGCCGTTATGAATGAAGGTGAATTTTGATAAGGATCGATTTAGTGTAATGTATTGTGTTTGTTGTGTTGTTGTTCGTGATTTTTTTTGACGAGTCATGATTGTTAACGGATATCGGCTCTAAAAATTTACCATAAAAACGGCCGTCCAAGTAGTATAACCCGGTTACTTTTATACTTTGCCCGTCATAAAATTATTTTACTACCCGACTTATTCATTAACACAATCCATGCTTGACAACCCAATATAGTTTGACTCAGCCCGTTACCAACAATCAATCCTCAACCATTAATCAATTAAACTTTCGGCTCATGATTACCAATGAAACCCGGTCTGCCACATATTCCATATACACGGCCTGTTATGAATATCCTAGCCCAATTTCATATTAATGAAGAATTCGGCCCACACAATAAGCCCATGTTTTTGTTATCCAAATCCATTACAAACCCGGCTGAGTTAGAGATATAAAGTTACAAATCCCTAATACTCTCATAACATAACCCTAACCCTTATCTCACACGCCTACCACCACATCCCATATTGTTAGGGCATATCAAAACCCTAATCATAAATAAACGCAGCCATCATCTCATCTTTCCCCATTTACTCCTTTCTTCAAACGCTGCCAAACCGAGAACCCAACATCAATTCATTTAGACTTATATCCCACTCACATCACAAATCATTCCTATTGACTCCTTATCACATCGATAACATCAAACAACCACCCCTTTATGTATTCCAATAAATAAGAAACGAACCAAGGATCTTCTTTCTTTATTCGATTATACAAGGACACGACATTTAGATCCTTTGGAGGGTCTCAGGTAAGGTCGACTTGTGATTGTTTGAGTTTTCCAACGAAACCAAGATTGATTATAACATGATTGTTATGAATCAATCTTGATATTCGAGTATTAAGGAAGGGTTTTAAACCTTTATAGATCGATGATGATACTTGTGTTTAGTCAAAAAGAAATTTGTTTATGACAAATAAGCACAACTCTGAGATCATTTCCATTTAAGATTGAGTCATTGATTGATAGAGGATGGAGATGGATTGAGATTAACTGTGACGATGGGATAGGTTTAGTAATTTGTGGAATTGATTTGAGGATTTGATGTATTGAGGCTCGTTGTAATTAATTTTATTGGCTGTGATGATGTTATTGATGTGGGTTGTATTCTAATCGAGTATGTCCGTTCTTTGTCTATCCTTTTCCTTTCTCTTTTCTTTTGGCCGAAGACTCATATGAGTTGACCCGAGTCAACTCGGTAAATACCGAGTTGACTCTATTTGGGTTTGGGGCATGAATGAGTTGTTTAGTTTGGGTTTGAGGCATGAATGAGTTGTTCGGTTCTCATGCAAATGGAACTTCAAATGGAATTCTCGAGAATACAAGGCTCTAAGACTCAAGACGTCACAAGAAGGATCCACAATTGAATGACCACCCCTTAGGGGGAGATTGTTAGCCATGTTTTTATTAAAGTGATGGTCATTAAATATTCCCGAGCCTTGTATAATAAAAACTTAGTTTACGGGAGTTTATCTAAGCTAATTGGGCCTAGGTGTCGGGCTTAAGTCCATTGGTATTAGGACCGGCCCAACATAAAGCCCAAACAAACCAAGTTAGGTTTTATCTCTTGTAACTATAAATACCCCTTCCTAGCATGTTAGGAATGGTGTTGCTTGTTGTTGCTTCTCATTTCTCTTTAAGCAAGTAACCATTTTTCTCTTTTATTTCTCTCTTTAGTTCTTTCTCTCTCTAAAAGTATTTTTCTTATTTTTGTGATGTGGTGATGAAATGATAACACTTAACATGTGGTATCAAAGAGATCAGGTTGTTCGGTTCACCCTTGACTACAAGTTGTTCGGTTCCAACTTAATATCAAACACTTAAACGCATCAACAACGTCCTTGTTGCCTTCAAACCGTGTTCAAACAAAACAAATCTAGAAGTACGCAAAATAAGCTCGTTTACACCACAAAATAAGACCTTTAACTAGAAAATAAGCTCAAACAGACCATCCCAATAAGCTCGAAAATACACCACCGCAAGGACAGACTTTGATGAGCAAAAGTCAAGGAAAAAAAATCTAGGAAAAAAACAATAAGCTGCAATATGACAATATCCATAAGAAAGGCCTATATATGAGACATTAACGAATGAGATATTTTTGTTGCAAAAAAAATGAATGAAACCGTGACTTGTTGGGACACACAAACCCACAAAAAGAAAAAAAATTAGAAAATAAGCGGTAATAAGCTGAAACAGCCACGAACACAACAAACACAAATACAAAACACCCCCGGTTAGCTCTGATACCAATTGTACGCGTTACAAAACATCTTTTTGGGAGGTCTTGGTTGATCAAAATACAAAAGATGAATCATGGTGTAGTTTTTAGTGAGAGAAAGTAAAGAGGGTGGGATGAACACAAAAAGAGAAAATATTAGATTAGAGAGAGAAAGAAAAAACAAGTGAACATCCACCACCCCTCATGGAGAGCCATGAGGGGTATTTATACTAAAAGAAAAAGCAAACTATTCCTAGTTTACATAAATGACCCCTGCGTGACACGCAGTGTTCAAGACTAGTCCAATTCACGTGTAAGACGCCAGCTTCACTAAAAAGTGAGGCTAACAGAGGTCTGTCTTATACTCACTCTATGATCCTACATTCCCCTATGATCACACAAGCATGGCATCCAAGTTTGTGGTGGTTAATCCTCAACTATCCTTAAGAGCAATTTATAATCTAAACCGATTATTAACCCCCTCTAAAAGAGTTTCTGTGCTTTTTAAGTATTTAATATGGCAAAGGCAGTGATGTGATAAATTCCTACACTAGGGGTAGGTGCCAAGCTACCCTAGTACCCTGCTAATCCCATGTTCAATAGGGTAAGTCTAATAACATGATTAACAAGCTCTAAGCCACCCTCTATACTACCAAAACACAGGGATCAATGAAAGGCTATAAGGATATCTAACAGAACCATAATTGAACAAGAAAAAATAATTATATCAATAGCAAATACATGGTTAGGCTAGCACTAAGAGTGCTTAGCCGCTCATGGTAACATTAATGTTATAATTAATGAAAGTAAACATGGATTGAATCATCATTGTTCTTACAGTGACTGTTATGAATAATTAAATACAAGAATTAAGTAAAGTGACTTCTCCCTTAGACCTTCTGGTGAAATGCTTTGGACCTTGGAGGCTTGGTTCACCCCTTGGGACTGTGTTGTGAGTTGTGGAAGTGAGTGATGATGAATGAGCCGGATGAGGGCTCTATTTATATATTTCGAAACTGTTACGACGTAACCCTTATGAGACGTTACGCCGTAACTTTGCTACGTAGGCTTCCAATCTTCTAGGCTAAAATGATGTTACGGCGTAACCTTGTCGCCTATGTTACGTCGTAACGCTGACTCAGATAAATAATCTTCTATGAATTTTGAATGTTACGGCGTAAAGTAGGAGAGGCTTTACGCCGTAAAAGCTGTGATGACTCATTTCTTCTTTAAAATATGTTACGGCGTAATCCTTCGGGGATGTTACGCCGTAACAAGCCTTGAACTCTTCACTTTAGTGCATTTCATGTCCAAATCCCACGTCTTTTGTTAAAATGCTCACTTGGTCCCTGAAAACTAAATATAAACAATTAAGTAACGTTTTTAGACATTTATAACATATTTATAAGCATTTTCATAGGGAATTTGATATTAAAATGTATTAACTATTTGATGTTATCAAATATCCTCCCACTTGACTTCTACTTGCCCTCAAGTAGAACCGTTTAGAATAATTCATAAAAAGATTTCCCCAATTTAACTTGGAGAAATGAATTTATAATTTACTTATGCTAGAAAACATCATAGCCAAACACCTCACAAAAAGGGGATCGAAAACACTCAACTCTCATTACTAATCTAAGTGTTTCATTTTGGGGTAATCACTCAATTGCACAGTCATAACATGTATTCTATCATAAGCTTAGAAAGAACACAAGTATCCACCAACTAGAATTAGGGTCTAAACAGTCTCAAAGGCAACATGGGTGACAGACAGGTTTAAGGGTGAATCATCCTGCAGTCCTTTTCCAAAAGCGTTACACTAACAAGGGCGACAAATCACATATACACATCCATAACGATGGAATAGACATACATGATTGCAATCAAATCCCTCATTCGAGCAAAACCAATGGTCGGGATATAGAACGATATAGGGTAGGATAAGACACAGGATGCACAATAATTTTTGTTAAATAAAAACACGAAACAAATAGTCTAAAGTAATCTAAGGTTGTCATAACTAGATACTGTCTATCCATAAGTCCAAGAGTCTAAGTTCGAAAATTTAATCTTCAATAATGGGCTACTAGCTCCATTCTTCATAATCATTAAGATGACTTATAGTTGCACCATCTTTACATTTTTAGCACATGGATGGCTTATATTTGCACCATCATTTTTTAAATATACAAATGATATAGGAGTTTATATCATTTTGTTATTGCCCCTTCAGCGTTTGATATAATACATACGTCCCCCCACTTGAGATGAACAATATCAAAAGTGAATGATTGGTCTTCTACGAATGCATAAAATTTTCACACCTATTCCCCCAAACCATGGACTTAAGTAGCCAGAGATTTCAACACAAAGAAAAATAAAGACTACAGGGAAGGCTAAGGCGAAATGGTGTAACAAAACATATAGGGTTTAAACAGGGATTGGCTTAACAAGGTGATCTAGGGGTATCTTGCACTAATATTGAGTGCAACAAAGGGTTTTTCACGGGGAGGTCTACAAGTCAGTGTGACAAGTCGATAAACACACACACATATATGCTTTTTGGGTGATTTCCTAAGACGTTGCCTTCTTGAACCGTCTATTCCACTAACCAATTAGGTCTTGAAAAGATGTACAGGCCAAGTTCTAAAGTCTTCAATACTACCAGCACACATATATTTTTGGTGGATTTTTGTATAATAGATGGAAATGGAATATTAGGCTTAACCTCACCAATTGAATTAAGGGAAATAGTGTACTCAGCAAAGATTCATTCTAGTTTAGTAAGAAAAACATGTCAAAATTTTTAAAATTGACACCGTTTTTTAAAGAAAACTAGAAAATCGAAGGCAAATATAGGTCAAGTGGTAATTCTACTCCCATCCCCCCACTTGGTTTGTACAATGTCCCTATTGTACATTTAAGTAAATGAAATAAATTGGAATAAGAGTAGAATTAAAACAAAAGACTCCCCTGAGGGTTGCTCTCTTCTTCGAGTGATGACTGCAAGAGATGAATTCCTGCAAAGTATCTATAGAACAACCTTGTTTCCCCTGAAATCACTAAACAACAACAAGCATTAAACGTTCATAGATAAATATACACTAAAATCTATGTTACGCCCCCAGTTTAGGATAATATCATAGTTTATTATGTTTAGGATATGTGTTGAGTTATTAGGAAAGTCATTTATGTTGGGTTTAAAAGGCTTCATGATGATTTTGAAGTTTCTACTGCTCAGGTATATATTAGTGCTGTCAAGCAAAACTTAATACTGTTCAGTAAACATAATAAAAATTATGCTAAGTAGTTAGGACTGGTAGTGTAATGTTACTACTGCGAGTCACTACTGTCATTATAATTTAGCACTGTTAGTATAAAGTTACTGCTATCAGTAGAAGTTAAGACTGCTTAGAGTTGAAGACTGAAAATATGCCAAGTAGTTACTACTGATAGTATAAAAGTTACTACTGTAGGTGTAACTTAGTACTGTTAGTGTAACTTAGTACTGCTAGAGTAAAGTTACAAGTGTTAGTATAAACTTAGTACTGCTGATAAAGAATGAAGAAAATATTCTAAGTAGTTAATGCTGCTTGTGCTCAGTTAGTGCTGCTGGTGATAAGTTACAACTGCTGAGGAATTACAACTGCTGGAAGAGTTTATACTGATAGAGATAAGATAAAAGACTTATCAGAGAAGAGATAAAGATTGATTGGAGAACAAGAATACTTACGAAGATAAATATTAAGTTATTTTTGTAGAAGATATGTATAAGTTATTTGTTTAGAAGATCATGATAACTTAGGAAAGTATTGTAAGCCATGTAGAACTCCTTGCTGTATAAAAGAAGGTCCTGGGGCATAGAGTTCTATGTACAAAAACGAGTCATTCATAGAATTGTCATAGCTTCAAGGTCTTGTAACCCTAATACTGTTGAGTATTCGTATTTAATATATTGAAGCTGAAAGTTTGGTAAACTATTGTTATTGAGTTTGTTATTTACTGTTTCATTAGAATTCTTCTTAGTATCATTGACTAGATTCTGCATAGTCTTTGATATTCACAATCAAAGTTTCTACCATAGTTGTGTTTGATCTATCTTACCTAACTATACCTTACATAAACTAAGGAATTCAAGATCCATTCAAGTGGAATCAACAAGTGGTATCAGAGCTTGTTGAGAAGCCTTGAATAAAAAGAAACAACCTACACACATAAGATCTTTTTGTTTGTAAAAACATGGAGGCAGTATCTACACTAATGGTTGTTGCCGCAAAGCCTCCAATGCTAAATCCAAATGAATTTGAGCTATGGAAAATGAGGATCGAATAATACTTCTTAATGACTGATTATGATCTTTGGGAAGTAATCTTAAATGGTGACTCACCTCCACCAAAGAAAACTGTTGATGGTGTTGAGCAAACATATCCTCCTACAACTGTAAAAGAGAAGTTAGCAAGGAAGAATGAGTTAAAGGCAAGAGGTACTTTGTTGATGGCTCTTCCAAATGAACATCAATTAAAATTCAACACCTACAAAAGTGCCAAGTCTCTGATGGAAGCAATAGAGAAGAGGTTTGGAGGTAATAATGAGTCAAAGAAAGTACAAAAGACACTTCTTAAGCAACAATATGAGAATTTCAATGGTAATAGCTCAGAAGGACTTGATTAGATTTATGATAGGCTACAAAAGCTTATCAGTCAGCTAGAGATTCATGGAGAAATTATTTCTCAAAAAGATGTAAATCTGAAGTTATTAAGAAGTCTGCCATCTGAGTGGAAGACTCGTACCTTGATCTGGAGGAACAAAAGTGATTTAGATACTATGAGCATGGATGAACTATACAACAAGATGACTTGTACAACAATCTGAAGATTTATGAAGCTGAAGTCATGGGGTCATCTAGCACAAGCCAAAACACATAAAACGTAGCTTTTGTGTCTTCCAATATCTCTAGCAGCACCAACGAAGCAGTTAAGACTGCTCATGGTGTTTCTGCTGCTAACTCCAAGGCTAATGCTTCTACTTTTACACTATGTTGATGTATTAGTATGTTGTGATCTATCCTTCTTTGCTTAGTCAGGCTAATAGTTCACAATTAGACAATGTTGACCTAAGCATATTAATCCTGATGGATTTAGAGAGATAGACTTGAAGTGGCAGATGGAAATGTGACAATGAGAGCAAGGAGATTTTCAAGAAGACAAGGAAGGATTCTAGGTGTTAATTAGGACTGATTAACATTGCTTTCGACAAGACCAAAGTTGGAATGCTATAATTTCATAGAAGTAGGTCACTTTGACTTGGGGTGCAGGGCTCCTAAGAGTCAGAAACAGAAACATGGAGTTATCAAGAAAGGATATGCCCCTTGAGGAAAACTACTTTAAATGATTTAGTATCTCAGTGTGATGGCTTTGGGGCATATGAGTGGGAGTGACCAATGCTAAATAAGACCTATTAATTTTGCACTTATGGCATTATACTTCTTCAGGGTTTATGTTCTTCTAACGCAGACACTGAGGTATTCAACTTTTCTAATGCATGTTTTAAATGTATGGGGAACTCTCAAAGAAACATTATGATATCTGACAAAAGATTTTATAAGTCTTAATTAATTGTAGGTGCTTTATAAAGCAGGTCAGAAATTTGTAAGAGGCTTAGATAGATGTGTATAAAAGAATGAGGCTATTTTTGATGAAAAGACATTAAATATTTTAAAACTTGTATATTTTTGTTGAGAGATATTGCATAACAGAGCTTAGAAAGAAATTTGAAAAAGCTTATAAATGAAAGTGATGATTGATAACTTTCACTTAGGAAAAGTGTTGAAAAATTTCCATCTAAGAATCTAAGCAATCCTTTTTGATTTTTAAGTAATTGGTAAGTTCTAAGATGGTGTGGGGTATGATAGTTAAATATTGGATAGTCAGGAGAAGGATAAGATTAAAACATGTGTAAGGTTTCATGATGTTCCCCATCCACCTTTCTAGGAACCTCATGCCCCCTAACCTGATTTGGTACTTGCTGTTGGAGGAGGGAATTTAGTAGTTAGTGAGTAGTAACTTGGGGTCTTGTTATATGCTTCTATAGTAAAGGCATAAGACTTGTGTGTCAAAACCTTAAGTTGTTAGTGAAGCAGTATTAAGGATATGATATCTGAAAGTGAGGATAAGAATAGAGAATGAGCCTATGTCTAACAGAGAAAAGTAATCTAGTTTTGCTAAAGTGGTCATTTTCTAAATCTATGAGCATGTCAAATAACCTAAGGGAGTTGTTAGATGGTAGAGAACAATAGCAAGTAAATACCCTAGGAAAAACTATCAAAGTCTAGAGTAACCAGAGAAATAGAATTAATATTGATGACTCAGGAAATTAGGACAGTATTTTTGAGTTTAAAAATAAAGCCTGCTTTGTATGTAGAAGTTTTAACCATTTAATTAAAGATTGTAATTTCTATGAAAGTTTAATGGCAGAAAAACTTATATGGAACATCGCTAACATGGTTGAATCACCAAAATTCTCAAGAATGATTCCCTCATCCAAAAAGAAATTTTGTTCTCAAGAGCATTCTTAATGACATTTTGGCCTTAAAAACACTTAATATGCTAGGCAAAACTCTTCAAGAGCAGCAGTATCAGTTAATACTGCCAGACCAATTAATACTGCCTACCCAAGACCAACAGTGAATAGTGCAAGACCAGCATCAAATGTTTTTATTAGAGCACATTCACATGTTAGAAGCCCCTTTAACAAGTTTACAACAAATAAGAACAATAATTTCAATGAAATAGTTAATAACTATTAGGGGATATTGTTTTCTTCTGTTAGGCCAAAAGCAGTGTAGTGATAATAAGGGAAATGAGGCTTAATATTGTTAAAGGCCTCAGCAATATATTGGGTTTGGAGACCAAAGCAAAAAGTTTTATACCATGTCTCCAGACACAATGGTGCATCAATGAACTTTAAAAGATTTAACTATGTTGATGCACAAGGCAGATCCAAGTTTGTAATGGCTTGGGTCCTCAAGAGAGCATGATTTTCTTACTTGTTATGCAGGTTAATCCACAACTTGAGTTGCAGGAGAAAGGAGTTATTGATAGTGGATGCTCTAGGCACATGACTGGAAACATATCCTATCTTTCTGATTATGAAGAAATTGATGGTGGATATGTTGCCTTTGGAGAAGATCCCAAAAGGAGGTAAAATCACTGGTAAAGGTAAAATCAGGACATAAAAATTGGATTTTAAAGATGTATACTTTGTTAAGGAGCTTAAGTTTAATCTTTTAGTGTCCACAAATGGTGACAAGTAGAACAATTGTCCTTTTTACTGACACTGAATGTGTTGTTTTGTTTCTGTCTTTAAGCTACTTGATGTAAGTCAAGTCTGCTTTAGAGTTCTAGAAAGGATAAACATGTATAGTGTTGATTTAAGGAATTTTGTTCTCAAGGAGGTCTAACTTGTCTCTTTTGCAATAGGCTACATTAGATGCATATAATTTTGGCCATAGGAGGCTTGGACATGTAAATTTCAAAACTATGAACAAACTAGTAAGGGGAAATCTTGCAAAGAGGTTTACCTTTAAAGATTTTTGAAAAATGATCATACATGTGTTGCTTGTCAGAAGGAAAGCAAATAAAGCTTTGTTAGACCATAAACTATGAGCTCATTAGCCAACCTTTACAAATGTTGCACATGGATTTATTTGGTCCAACTTTTGTAAAGAGTATAATGAAAAAGATGTACTACCTCACAGATGACTATATTAGATTTAGTTAGGTTTTCTTTTTAGCAACTAAGGATGAGACTAGTAGAATCCTTAAGGCTTTTATAACAGGAATATAAAATCAAATAAATCACAGAGTCAAAATAATCAAATGTAATAATGGAACTGAATTTAAAAATAAGGAAATGAATCAGTTTTGTAAGATGAAAGGGATTAAGAGAGAATTTAGTGTTACTAGGACTCCATAACAAAATGGAGTAACTGAAAGGAAAAACAGGACACTAATAGAGGCTGCTATGACTATGCTAGCTGATTCAAAGTTACCTTACTACCTTTTGGGCTAAAGGAGTTAATATTGCTTGTTATGTAAAAAATAGGGTATTAGTAATTAAGCCTCACAACAAGACCCCTTATGAACTTTTCCATGGTAGGACACCAAGTTTAAGCTTTATGAGACCATTTGGGTGTCTTGTTACAATTCTCAATACTTTAGATCACCTAGGTAAGTTTGATGGAAAGGCTGATGAAGGATTCTTTGTTGGATACTCTATGAATAACAAGGCATTAGAGTATTACATAGTTATGAAACGAAGAATAGTAGAGGAGAAACCCTGCACATTACTTTTCTTGAAGATTAACCTATGTTGCAGGCAAGTGGACCATAATGCTTTTTGATATTGATATACTAACAAAATCTAAGAATTATAGCAAGTTGTTGACAGGAATCAATCTAATGGATGTGTAGGTACAAAAGTATGTGATTTATGATAGGTATAAAGCGTAGTGTAGAGTCAGTACCTGGAATAGGTTACTACTGCTGCCATTTTTAACTCAAGATCCACTATTCTCCTCTAGTTCAAAGGATTCTCCTGATGCTGGATTTAAACCATCAAGGGAGGAGGAAAAGAAGAATGATGAAGCTCTAGAGAATGAAGATAGTGAGGTCCTAAATTTAGAGGATCCAAGAGTTAATCAAGAGAAGGATGAAAATGTTAACTGTACTAACAATATTATACTGTTAGTTTCAATGTTAATATTGCTAGCACATAGAAGATTAATGTTGTTGATGAGAATATTGTCTATATGGGAATGTGCTGATGATCAATATATGCCTAATTTGGAAGAATATTGACTATTCAAAAATGAAGGATTGAAGGTGGTTGGTGCAAACGGCTGACATGACTATTTAACATATTCATTCCTGTCAGTCCTATTCCATTCTTACCAGAATTTACAAAGGAATCCATTGAACAAATCATTAGAGATATACATTCAGCACCTTAAACAAAATGGACTGACAAGGAGTATGACTGAACAGGATTGTTTAGTTTAGTGCAACAAATGGATCAACCATAAAGATTTTAGAATTTATTGTTGCTTGTTTTATATAATAATGCAGAATCCCAAGAAAGGCTTTGTCAGATCCAAGCTAGATAGGCAATGAGGATGAGTTCTATAGTTCCAAATTGCAGGGCATATTTTGGACATAGGTGTATTACCTATGGCAAGAGGGATATTTGAACAAGAAATAAATTACAGAAAACAAGAAGATGAGAGAGGGTTTGAGGTTAGAATAACAAGGAAAAGTTGGTTGCACAAGGTTACATTAAATGAGGGAATAGATTATGATGAGGTTTTTGCATCTTGTTGTAAGATTGAAGCATATAGGTGATTCTTAGTATATGCCTCTTTCCAAGAATTTGTAGTATACCAGTTGGTTGTGAAGAGTTTGACATTCTCGATATGGCAAGATGAAGAGGATTTTATGTTCTGTCACCTCTAGTGTGTGAAGATCTCGAGTTCCCTGATCGTGTTTACAAGGTAGAAGAAAAGGCACTACTCTGGTCTACACAAGTCCTAGAGCCTGGTCTGAGACTTTATTACACCTATTTATTAGACAATAGATTTCAGAGAGGTCAGATAGATAAAACTTTGTTCATTAAAAGAGTCAAAAGTGATATTTTACTAGTTCAAGTATATGTTGATGATATCATTTTTGGATCTACTAAAAAAGAGTTATGCATTGATTTTGAGAAATTGATGCACAAGAAGTTCTAGATGAGTTCTATGGGTGAGCTAACTTTCTTCTAAGGACTACAAGTAACACAAAAAGATGATGGGATTTTCATCAGTCAAGACAAGTATGTGGATGAAATTTTAAAGAAGTTTAGTTTTTCAATTTTGAAGACAGCAAGTACACCCATAGAGACTTCAAAGCCATTGCTCAAGGATGCGGAAGCTGAAGATGTTGATGTTTACTTATATAGATCAATGATTGGCTCATTGATGTATTTAACATCTTCAAGGCCTGATATAATGTTTGTTGTATGTGCTTGTGCAAGATTCCAAGTCACACCTAAAGTTTCACATCTTCATGCTATGAAAAGAATCTTTAGATACTTGAAAGGTCAACCTAAATTAGGCCTTTGGTATCCTAAGGATTCACCATTTGATTTGGAAGCTTATTCTGATAGTGACTATGCTGGTGCAAGTTTAGACAAGAAATCCACAACAGGAGGTTGTCAATTTCTTAGAAGCAGATTGATTTCATGGCAATGCAAGAAGCAAACTATAGTTGCCAACTCTACTACTGAAGTAGAATATGTGGATACAGCTAGTTGTTGTGGACAAGTACTCCAGATTCAAAATCAAATGCTAGATTATGGATACAATTTCATGAATACCAAGATTTTCATTGACAATGAAAGCACCATCTACATAGTTAAGAATCTAGTATTTCATTCAAAGACTAAGCACATTGAGATTAGGCATCACTTTATCAGAGATTCCAATGAGAAGAAGCTTATTCAGATGATAAAGATTCACACAGATCAGAATGTTGCAGATTTGCTCACAAAAGCATTTGATGTTGGCAGATTTCAATATCTGATTGCAAGTATAGGAATGCTTAACCTCTGAAGTATTAATTGAGGAGAGGTTAATTATGTTCATATGCAGCGGATTATGCATAAATGATTCTTGACATGGAATGGAACAACAACCAATAATGAAATTCAGGTTAGTGCTGTTGGACTAACTTTCTATTGGTAAGTATAATTAGTGCTGCTAGTTATACTTAATACTGCTATGTTAATGTAATGTTA
>BQNB010011346.1:1823-46823 GCA_026074375.1 Tanacetum coccineum | reverse complement strand
ATCAGAGCTGATGGAAGTTCAAGGAGGTATTCATCAATGATTAGGATGCTTCAGAACATTGACAGAGAACACCTGGAAACACTCTGGAAGTTGGTTAAAGCTAAAAATGGGAATACAAGGCGAGAGGAGGCATATGAAAGAGTGTTATGGGGTGATCTGAAGGTGATGTTTGAACTTGATGTAGAAAGTGAAGTGTGGAGAAATCTACAAGGATACAATGTGACAGTTTGGAAGCTATTTTCTTCAAGTGGAGTTCATTTTGTGAGATTTTAGAATCTGCATATCTTTATGCTGGTAGAGAGAAAATATACACTCACACTTGCAACAATTACAAAAATGGTCAACAAGAAGCTTCAAACTGATCAGTGGAATGATATGTGCTATCAACTTCTGAAATTCATAACAAAACAACGCAAGAATCCTGGAAGTGTTTGAATGCATCCTCCTGGTGATGGTGAAGACTTTTAATGAAGAAACTTGATATTCAAAAGAAGAATATCAAGTTTAGAGGAGGATTGTTAGGATTAAAAGCTTCCTGATGCTGTTTGGAAGTAACTGCTGCTAAGGTTAGAGTTACTACTGCTAGTATATATTACTACTGCAAATGGAAGTTAAGACTGCTCAGAGACTTAGAAGAAATACTATACAAGTTACTACTTTTAGTGTAACTTAGTACTGCTAGTGTATGATTAGTACTGCTTGAGTAAAGTTACAATTGTTAGCATAAATTTAGTACTGCTAGTGTAACTTAGTACTGCTGATGAAGAATGAAGAAAATATTCTAAGTAGTTACTGCTGCTTGTACACAGTTAGTGCTGCTAAAGTAAAAGTTAATGCTGCTGGTTACAACTGTTGAAAAGATCACAACTGCTAGAAGAGTTTCTACTGTCAGAAGGATAAAGATGAAGATTGCTTATCAAGATTACTTACGGGATAAGTATGAGATATTTTTGTAAAAGATACGTATAAGTTATTTGTTTAGAAGATCATGATAACTTAGGAAAATATTGTAAGCCTGTTAGGACTCCTTGGTGTATAAAAGGAGGTCCTAGGGTATAGAGTTTAATGTACCAAAATTCATACACATTCATAGGTTTTGATATATAGCTTCAAGGTTGTAAACCCTAGTACTACACATAGTACTCGTATTATTAATTATAATATTGGAGCTTTTTAGTAATACATTGTTCATACAGTTTACTGTGTTATTTATATTCTTCTAAGTATTAAAGAGTAGATTCTGCATACTCTTTAGTATTCACAAAGTTTCTATCATACTTGTTTTGGATTTATCCAAAGTAACTTAACATTTACAAGCTAAGAAATCGATCTTAAGTTGGGATCATCAGTTAACATTAAACCAATTAATTATGCTGAGTTAAATCGATTATCTGAAGACTTTGGTAAACATTTTGTCCAACAACGAGGTATGTCTGATGAACAAGCTTTACACCCTATTACTGACCAATCAGCTTCTTCGCCTGTCAAAATTGAGGCTCCTCAAGAACTTCCTAAGGCAAGCCTGGTTAATACAAGCCTTAAAAATCTTAAATACCATCTTGGCCAATTTAACAATGTGGTGAAAAAGCATATCATGGCCAATGCTTTAATAGAAGGGGAATGGGGGTTTGAACACACTAAAGTTGTTTTTCAAAATGAAATAATTCCATTTTTAAAGAATTTAAAAGACATATTTAATGTTTTTGATAAAGATCTTTTGAATAAAGTAATGGATGTAAAAACAGTTTTTAACCAAATAGAAGCTGCTGTTTAACAGTATCATGTAGAAAACAATATTTTGAAATTCAAAAGAAACAATTTTTGATTGAAAACGATCGACTCTTGGATCAAATTATTTCTCAAGATATTATGAATATTGTTGTGAATTCTTCCGTGGATGTGAACACTTGTGTAAAAGTGAATTCTTCTGTTGTTATAAATGATTCTGTGAATTATGTGGAAATGTGCAACAAGTGTCTGGAACTTGAAGCTGAGCTTATCAAACAACATAACATGGTTGAAAAAGATGAGTATAATAGACTTTCAAAAAGATTTTCTAAACTTGAACAACACTGCATTTCTCTTGAAATTGCAATGCAACTCAATAAAGAAATTTTTCAAAAGAATAAAACATCTGTAAACCAAACTGAACCTTCATTTGATCAATTGTTTGAATTGAACAATTTGAAAGCTGAGCTTCAAGCAAAAGACACAACCATAGAGAAGTTGAAAACAAACATTAAACATTTAAATAAAACTTCTACCACAAACAATGTGAAAAAGGACATAGATGAGATTGAGACCATCAATATCGAACTGGAACATAGGGTGACAAAACTAATGGCTGAGAATGAACATTTAAAATAGACTTATAAACAACTTTATGATTCAATTAACCCATCACGTGTTCGTGCTAAAGAACAAACTGAATCTTTGATTAATCAATTGAATCAAAAGTCTGTTGAAATTAATGATTTAAATGCTCAACTTCAGGAAAAAGTTTTTGTCATAACAACATTAAAAAAATGATATTCAAAAATTCAAAGGAAAAGACATAGTCAATAATGCTACCCAAGTGTCAAATGCTACCACTATTGCTCTAGGAATGTAGAAGCTTGACCCAGTAATTTTGGCTCCTAAGGTTAAGAATAATAGGGAAGCTCACGAATACTACCTTAAGCATACTATGGAAAAAGCTGCTATTCTTAGGGAGGTAGTTGAACAAGCTAAATCATGAAACCCTTTAGATAGTGCATCTTACTCAACCTGTATGTATGTTAAGCTGATTCAAGAGTTGCTAGGTTATGTTAGAGATACTTGCCTTGATATTTACAGACCTAGTGAGAAATTAGTTGTGGTCACGCCTATTAATAAGAGGAAAAAAGTTCAATTTGCTGACACGGTTACATCATCAGACAACACTCCCAAAGCATTTAACAGACCTTTATTGTCTTTTACAAGAGTAAACTCTTCTACTAGTGCTAGCTGATCAAAGCCTTCAGGCAATACAAAGAATGATAGGATTTCGCAAACACCAAGTAGTAATGAGAAGAATAAAGTAGAAGTCCAATCTAGGAAAGTTAAATCTAGTTTGAATTAACAGAAATCTAATTCTAAAGATGTCTGTAATGAACATGTTAAGCATCCTGTTAAAGGTGCACATGCTCTTTGTTCTGTATGCAATGAATGTTTGTTTAATGCTAATCATGCTATATGTTTAATTGATCATGTGAATAGTATGAATGTGTGTGCTAAATCTGTCTCTAAGAAAAATAAAATGAGAAAAGAATGGAAACCTATTAGAAAAGTGTTTAACTCTGTTGGATATAAATGGAAACCTACTGGAAGGACTTTCACCTTAGTTAGAAATGCATGCCTTTTAACTAGGATAACCGCCACTAATAAAGTGCCTATTAGGGTTCCCATTCCTCTTGAAGTAGTTGCACCAAAACAAGTAGTAACTAGAGTATATACAAGGAGACCTAAAGTACCTAAATCTATTCAAAATAGCAAACCTAAGGTTGTAAAATCTATGACTGCTAACAGAATGGAACCCGGTACATCTCGGGGATTCGATACTTCAGTTGCTTCATCTTCTTCATCTCTTATTGACTATAGGTTGTCCAAATTGTTCTGTGGTATTTGGACTCTGGATGCTCTAAGCACATGACTGGAGATCACTCTCAGCTCACCAATTTCATTCATAAATTTCTCGGTACTATCAAATTCCGTAACGAGCAAGTTGCGAAGATTATGAGGTATGGTGATTATCAGATAGGGAACGTCACAATTTCAAGGGTTTATTATGTGGAATGACTAGGACACAATCTATTCTCAGTTGGTCAATTTTGTGACTCATATCTTGAAGTAGCTTTCTGAAAACACACATGCTTTGTTCGTAATCTGGAAGGTGTTGATTTACTCTCAGGATCTAGAGGAACTAACCTATATTCTTTGTCCATTGGGGATATGATGGCGTCTTCTCCTATATGTCTCTTGTTAAAAGCCACAAAGACTAAGTCATGGTTATGGCATCGTCGTCTGTCTCATTTAAATTTTGGTGCTATTAATCACTTGGCCAGACACGGTCTAGTACGTAGTCTTCCCAGACTTAAATTTGAAAAGGACCATTTGTATTCTACATGTGCCATGGGAAAAAGCAATAAACAATCACATATACCTAAATCTGAAGACACCAATCAAGAACAACTATATCTTCTGCACATGGATCTTTGTGGCATATGCGTGTTGCAAGTGTAAATAGGAAAAAATACATCCTCATCATTGTAGATGATTACTCTCGGTTCACATGGGTGAAGTTTTTTGCATCAAAGGATGAAGCTCCAGATTTTATATGTCACACCCCCAAAATATCAGAGTATAATGGCAACCGAGGAAGCGTGACTTCATGAATATCATGCTTCTAAGAAATAGCAGAATGACCTCTATATGAGACGTTTTAAGAAAATTGATCACTTGAATTAGGAAATAATAAGTTGTTTAACATTTAGCGGAAGCATAAAATAGACAATACATCATTGTTTTAAATAGTACAAGTGATCTTCAGATAACAGGAAAATAACTGCAATGCATGAGACTTCATATAGCATCTTCGTTCTTAATAACTAAGAAAACATTGCTAAAGTGTCAACATAAAGTTGGTGAGTTCATAGTTTTGTTTAAGCAGAAAATGTAGTGTTTATGAATCACAAGATTTCACCCGCATATGACAATATAACAGATACAGAGTCATATAAATTGCATTACTATTGTCTAAGCTCATGACACCGAAGCGTTAACATATACAAACAATAAATGAATGCCCTTGCAGGTGTCTAACCCGAGACACCCATAGTCTGACTCAAATGAAACTGTGTTTGCTTGACTAATGTCAGTCCAAGACAAACAGGGATTGTCAATTCTGATAGATCTATCCATAACATTCGCGCTCACAAAGATTGACGGTTCATGATAAATCGGGCAAATAGCAACTTGGGGTTAAATCGGGACTTAGACCAATCAGTAATGAGTAATTGTACTTGTATTCACACGTTTAAAATAATCAATGTTCTCACCCCAAAAGATGATTTAAAACAGTAGAGTAGGGGCTATGAAAACTCACCTTGATGGTTAATTGTCTGAGATTGATAATGGATTAAGGCACGTCAATTTGCGACCCAATCAAACACCTAAGAAATTATGACAAGGTCTGAGTCTACATTCTAAACATATGCAATGAATTATGCAATTGGTCAAAAGGCTTAGTCGTTTATGAGGTAACGTTTTATGTTTTCCCAAAGTGTCGATTATACCGTGGCTCTTGTGACGACTTATAATAGAATTGTAACTTTATTATGTGAACGCACTTGTATTTACGTGTTTCGTGCGATTTTACACTCTTTCTATGTAAAACAAATATTTGTATGATATTAAGTTCATATATCTTCTCGTAGCGTTTGTTTAATTTATATCGCCGTCGTAAAATTAATTTGCTATACCTTATGTACTTTTATTTTATTTTCTTCGTTTCTTGCTTTTGTAAAACTCAAACTAAGTTACGTGAAACATATTTTTAGTGTTAACTAAATATTTACTGTGCCGGGAGTTAAACATTGTTTAAATGTTCGGTTTCATTGTTTATCAATTATAATCATCTTCGATATAAATATCGCATCCAACTTTTACTCATAAAAATACTATACTCGTCAACATAGATATACTTGTTACAATAACTATATTTGTTATTAGGTTGTCAACCCATTTTGAAGCTCGAAACCGAGACCAGTCCGAATAGCTACGATTTATATGTATATATCTTATTACTATCATGATTTATAATTCTACCTAGTAGCATTCGTTATCTTTTTGGTAACTTGCCATAACTAAGAGAAAGGTACTCTTTTATATTTTACTAACTCCATGCTTGTGACTTCACAAAATGATTCATGTTCTGCCATTTTTCTTTCCTTTTTGCTGTTTTAACCGACGCCACAACAGTGACTCACTGTTTTTGTTTGCATCTCCTTCTACAAACTAGACTCTTATATATATTTATATATATATATATTTATTTCTTATTATATTATATGTCTCGTGTTACTTGTTTCTAGTCTGACGCACACACTACAGCAGGTTTGACATTTAACTTTGTGGTGTCACCTGCTCCCAACTCGCGCACTCTTGTTAACTTCATTTTTATAGGTTTTCTTCGAGGTTTCTAATATAGTTTTCATAATGTATATATATGTGTGTATATGAATTACATTGGTTTACATCCATTTCTTGTTTCACCTTTTCGTTTGATCAATCAGACGATTGTGACGTGAGTGTAATAATCTCTGTCTTCTTCTTTATTCTTGTGCCTAACGACTCACACCGGTATTATTTATATATAGTATATATTGATTTTATTATATACCTATATATATATCTGATAATACTATTATATAAATCATATATATTACTAGCTTTCCTATCCCTTAGCATGTTTACAACCTGCATGCTGAAGCAACTGACATGGCTACATCTCGACGGTCATGGTTGGAGGTTCCTGCCGTCCTAAGCAGCACACAACAGTAGGCATGTTTGTGGCTACGTAGCTCAAAGATGCTACGATATGGTGGCAATTTGCACCGACTGGTTGTTAACACACATTGGGGTTTAGTCTCTAAGCACTATAATTATTTGTTCTACTGTGCAGTGGGTCTCTAGTTCACAAACACCTATCGAGCACGATAGGTCTGCTTACTATAGAGTTTGCGATGCGCAAACAGCGAGCAATGGTCTTCGCTCTGGGTTGTCTTGGGGGATCTTGGTAACGTTATAAATAAGCACTTGGGTTCGCGAGGCCTCAATGTATGAAGATTTTACGAATATTTCATGTTTCAGCTCGGAGTGCATTGCTCAATCCTATCGAGCCATTATCAAGTTCATGTTGGGTTCTTTAATGGTTAATGAGAATTCCAAAGGTTTCCTTCTATATTACGTACATACGGTATGATCCGTTTACATGGTTTACTACCGGTTGTTATTTCATGTGCGATACTTTGCTTACAAAAGTTTTTATACATAGCCACTCGATTGTTATTTTATGTATGTAACCCCTGTGGTTTGTTATTCGTTTTAACATATGTTACATTGTTTACAAGTTTACTATGTGATGGCATTTTATGCATGTCACGATTTAAGTGTTCGTATGTATCCGTACTTATCAGGCACGTTTTGGTTATAAGTACAATGTGTATACCATGGCGTGTTCGCTGGGCTCGACCGTGAACTGTGTCATACATGGGTGTCAGTTGACATTTAAGTATGAAAATCGTTAAGCAAAGGAATAGAAAAAAAACTTACGATAGATTCCTATAGTGAGAAAGATGGTGGCAGTGAAAGAACTCGAACCTCTCTTGCTTCACCCTTTTATAGCCTGACGTTCGCCTAGCTTGAGCTTTCAACGGAGCTTGAATTTGACTCGTACAATTTACTTATTGTTCTTAGGTTTTTAGTTGTGGGTTACTTGTCTATGCATGGTTCCCCTTTTATACTAAATTTATTGGCTTAGTTACTGATATTTTTCTTGTGAATGTACACTGTACAAATAGTTGCACCAGGGTAATGATTCTAATATTGTAGCTCATTATTTCTTATCATAATACTGTTGGATCATCTCCACTATTCTTCCATTTGAATTTGTATCAGATTGATAATACGTATCACATGATGGATTTATTTAAATTCATGAAGTAGTAGGGTAGTGTACAGGGTTTGGTAATGATGGTGTTTTATTATATATATATATTAGTTGCCATATGCATTTGTATATAGATGTGAGTTATTTTATCTTTGTTGTGAATCCACATTTATTAGTTCGTCACCATAGTTATTAGTTATTGTACGTAGATGGTTTCATAAATGAACTAAATATTTGGTTTCTTATCGCTACTGTTCAAAATGTCCACCTTTTAGACCACAGCGTATTAATGGTGATATCGCGTGATAATTAAATACGTGCCCATGATAAAAATAATGCATTCGGACGATCGTAAAAGATGACTTCTTGTTGAAATTTTATAGTAAGCTTGCAATCTTGCAGTACATGCCTTTTTTTTTAATGAAACTCGGGAATTAAAATTTTTTCATTACGGATGTCACATCCGCCCCACGTTATGAGATTTATCCGAATTCAAGACGTTTGTAGCAAGAACGCGGATTTGTGAATAAGTGTGGATATTTTTCCTGAATTGGTCTTCGCATTCCCAAGTGTACTCTGGACCTCTTTGTGCGTTCTAACGGACTTTAATGATAGGTATACGGCTTCGTTTGAGTTGCTTAACCTCGTGGTCCTAATCTCTATGGGTTCTTCAATGAAGTTGAGCTTGTCGTCGAGTTGGATCTCTTCCAACGGAATGATGAGCGTGTCATCGGATAAACACTTCTTTAGATTGCAAATGTGAAACACGTTGTGTACTCGACTAAGTTCTTAAGGTAATTCCAAACGGTAAGCTACTGGACCAATCTTTTCTATGATTCTAAAGGGTCTAATATAACGAGGGTTTTTTAACTTTCCCACATTTTCCAAATCCATCACACCCTTCCAGGGCTGTGACCTTGAGCATAACCTTGTCTTCCGACTTCAATTCAAAGGGGCCTACGCACTCATTTGTCTGCTTAGCTCTTTTGTCGATCAGTGCAGCTTGCAATGCGTTCCCTAATCTTGGAAAATCTTTTTCGTAGTTCCGTGAATAATCTTCTGCGTCTTCCTGGTAAGTTGTGCCTTCCAACTTCATCCCAAAAAAACAATACGCGGATCGTCACTTCCTACCTGTTAAAGTGCTCCCCTTATCATCAGAACGGTGCAGTCCTTGATACTCGTGTGAATAATGCTATTGTACGAGAATTGCCTACAAGGGTAGATTTCTAATCACCAACCCATCCCTCGAGTCAATCACCGCAAGCTTCTTAGCATGTCTTTTATGTTTGAATGGTGTCCTTCTCTCACTTGAAACCATCGGCTCCCTGAGGGCTGATAGGCAGTACTCAGGTTCAACTGCGTACCTAATGCCTCATGTAAGGATTTCCAAACTCTCGAGGTGAAATGACTATCACGATCGGAGATGATTGACACCGGTATACACAGTTCTGTACTCATATCACTTCATGTACATGTCTTGTCAAATTAGTTTCTTTTGAGTTCTTGTCTCCCTTCATCAGCATAAAAGTGAGCAGACTTAGTTAAGATTGATCAACAATGACCAAATCGCAAAATCGTTGCCTGCGCTGTCTTGGAGGTTAGTTGGTCGATGAACATCCATTGTTTTTTTTCTCCCATTTCCATTCTGGTATATCGGGTTGGACTAATAAACCAGAGGGCCTCTGATGTTCAGCCTTAACTTTAGCATAAGTCAGGCATTTGCTAACATATGTGGCAATGTCAGCTTTCATGTTTGGCCACCAATATAACATGTTCAAGTCATGGTACATTTTGTCGGCTCCTGGATGAATAGAATACTTTGACTTATGCGATTGTGCATAATCTAAGGCCTCGTGTCACCCGAAACATGGTAACCAACTTATATTATCCAAGCATTAATGTTCCATCAGCGCGGCTTCTAACTTTTTAGCATGCCAACTGATTTCTTCGGCTTTATGGTTTTCAAACATTATTGCTCTTTCTGGGCTCAAGGATTAGTGTCAGAAGGTTACAAGCCAATGGTTCATACCTTGGTCTCTTACTCGTAATGGTTACGATTCTTCCTTTCGACTCAAAAGCATCCAGCTACGACATTTGCTTTCCCCGGGTGATAACGAATTTCGCAATCGTAATCACTTCAGGTGCTCTATCATCGGCGTTGACCTCTATTTGAGATCTTTTTGGTCTAGGATATGTTGTAGACTCTTGTGGTCGGTGAACACTACACACTTCGTGCCATACAGATAGTGTCTCCATATCTTCAGGGCGAACACTACTGCTCCTAACTCCAGATCATGAGTGGTGTAGTTCTTCTCGTGAATTTTCAGTTGCCTAGAAGCGTATGCAATAACCTTCATTCTCTGCATTAGTACCGCACCTAACCCTTTTATGGATGCATCACAGTACACCACAAAATCATCACTGCCTTCAGGTAGTGCTAAAATAGGGCCCTGCACTAGAGTGTTTCTGGTTTTTAGGTTGAAAAAAGCTTCTCCTGTTCTCCTCACCCCAATCCAACTTTCTGCGGTTCTTCCTGGAGTAAGCTCAGTCATAGGCTTAGCTATGCTTGGAGAATCCTTCAATGATTTCTATAGTATCTCCCGTGCAAGACCTAAGAATAGCTCGAAATCTCACGAAGGAGTGTCGCATGAGCATGCCTAAATTCCCTTAACAGCTTCACTATAATTCTTAGCTGGGGTCCACATGACTACAATGCTATCAATCACGTGACCAAGGAATTTTACGTATTGATCAATATATTTCTCACTTAGAAACTTTGGCATACCAAGTTCTTGACTTCTGCAGAAACTCCAGAATAGTTTTCAGGTGTTCCTCGTGTTCTTTCTTATTGCGGGAGTATATGAGAAAATCGTCGATATGATTGACGCAATCACATACTTGTCCAAGTATGGCATTGCACAACGGTTATGGATCAATGAATACCGCAGGTACATTGGTCAAAATCCAAAAATGCGCATTAACTCATAACTCTTTGTGTCCGTATCGGTGTTTGAAAGCTAGTCATGGAATCCTTCCACTCTAAACTCTTAACTGATGATAAACCTGACCTTAAGTCAATTTTTGAGTAGATGCTGGATTCTTGCAACTGATCGAATAAGACATCGATCCTTGGTAAAGGATAACGATTCTTTACTGTAAGTTTGTTCAACTCACGGTAATCAATACACATTCAAAAAGATCCATCTTTCTTTTTGAAAAACAAGATTGGTGTCTCCCACGCGGAGAGGAATCGGTCTTATTAAATCATCTTTGTAAGATAGTTCTTTTGTTGTTCGGCTAGCTCTTTCATCTCTGTGCAGGTGCAAGCACGATATGGTGGCCGATGCAACAGTGCAGCTCAGGGTATTATAACTCAGATATGAAATCTACTTGGCGAATGTCGGGGTAATCACTGGCAAATCTTCAGGAAATACTTCCAGGAAAGTCTCTAACAACAGGCACTTCTTCAATTTGCCTCTCTGGACTTTCAGTTTTCTCTTTCCTTCATCATTTGAATCAAAGAACACTTGACATCCTTGGCTCGATGTACTTTTATGTCTGTTGCTCGAGTATGACTTCTAATCTCACGCTCGCGCGCTCTGCCCTTAAATTACGTCTCATTTCGCCTGGTATGATCAGCATATCGTTTTTGTACGGAACAGATTTGTACTTCTCATAACACTAATCTTTGCGCGCAATGTTAAGCCATCTAATCATTCTGCGATAGATGTGCAAAACTTCTAGTTCTATAGGGAGTAAGTCGATTTTGAACAGGTGATTTGCAAGTTAAGAGTTCACCCTTTAATTAGTATTTGTGGTTTATGTGACTTTGCCGTCGGCTAGCTCAACCACTATAATTAGTATCTAGGGTGGGTAGGCGGATGTCTATTTTTTTACTGAACAGCATATGACACAAAGTTCTATCCGCAACCTAGTGTCTTAAACGTCTGAAGAATAGACATTATTGATCAGAAAACGTACCATCACCACGTTGTTTTCTTTCCACTGCGTGTTTCAGCACATAGGCTGTATACTCTGCCACGGTGCTCTTGCGTTCCTCCTTGACGGCTGGTTGATGCTTGGTTACTTCCCTTAGGGTTCCCCTAATTTTGCCTCTGATTGTTCTGATGGTTTTGCGGGTTGCCTCGAATTTGATTCCCACCTCCTTGATTCCCATTGTTTGGATACTTGTTATTGTAGTGTCCTTTCTCACCACATCCGAAACAAGTAACATCACTTCCCTGTCCTCCTTGGCTTGCTGGTCCTCTTTGGTTTGTGGGACGGCGGTGCGATGCGCGACAGTCTTTGGGCCTTATGTCCTTGCCTTTCCTCAGTTGTAACAAGCAGGAGGGCATGCGTCAATGTGGTGTCGTCCACACTTTCCGTAGTAAGGTAACTTGCCAGCAAAAGAACCTTGTCCGGTTGTAAACACCCTTGTTGTCTCTAGGCGTATTTGTTTCGATTAGGTTTGCTTGTGTGTTTGTTGGTGTTGCTGGGGTCTTGTGGTCATGTGTGGTTTCAGTTTCGTTTTCGCTATGGCACCCGAGTTTCTCTAACTCGTGAACCACTTCGGTACATCAAACCTTGACGCTCATGTCAATTAATTCATGCTCAGTTACTGGTTTGGATGATGTTACGTTACCCTTGTTGCTCAAAGGTAGGACCTTTGATGTAAACGTTCCAACAACCGGTCAGGCGTCGCATGGGCTGTACCCCTTTAGGGCATAGAGGATGATTTCTTAGAAAAACATGTTCTGTAGGCAGTAAGTTTGGTACCATTTGCTTTTAAGTTCAACATATTCATTTTCACATGTGACTTGATTTCATTCCTGGGGCCAATACTTCCGAATGAACATAGCATTGAAAGCGCTCCAAGGTGTGGGTATAAGGAGCGATATCGAGTAGTAACGGAAACGAACTTTACACGTATTCCACACAAGTTAAAAGCACCATCTAGCATTCTTAGTGTGCTAGAAGCAAAATACTTAACTCTGTCACCTTCTGCAAACATTACTTTTCCCAAATTAAGACTCTTCGTTTCTCAATCCATCGAGTTTAGCCATAAACACCTTCAAGTACCCCATGAAGTTTTCATGCATAACTGAAACGGAATTCCTTATATAGTTTGCATGTTTTGTTTCTGGAAGAGTTTGGATCCCGGTGTGTTCTCTTCTTGAGTGCACTGCTGCAGCATAATCAAGCGGTTAGCTAACGAGTGCTTCAGGCAACCTCATGTGGCAATGAGCTGATATGAGATATGAGTGTCAATGACACTGTTGCATATCCCACATTATTTCGGTTTGTGTCGAACGGTTGACTGGAGTGTTATCGATTGACGTTGGGCTCGTCCGGGTGCCATTTTCTATAAGAGGGACAATGAAGATGATGGTTATGACATGTATAAAAGTTATATGCGTAAAGATAGTCATGTTACTACAAATGACATGTCCTTTACAAATGACATGTCCTTTGGAATTAATACTGTTATTATTCACAAACACGATGTTTATTTCAAAGACATTCGGGTGAATACAAAGAGCTTCACTAGCCGTGATCAAACCCATTGCCTTATGTGGTTATTGAAAAGACCATCTCGCTCATCTAAAAAATAGTTGGTTGTTACGTTGATTCGTTGGAATCACTTCCTCGAGTGCCCTCCTTCCTACTTTTGTCGTGCTTCCTCCTTGAGCTTACTAAGCATGATCCTCCGCATCCTTACACAATTGTCTAAGTTGAGTAATCAATTCGTCCATTGATAGTGTCTCCAACGAACTTTCCTCAACTCGGGGCTTCACATCCCACAGTGTCATGAATGCTTTTAACTCCTCCAAACAGGCATTTGGGTAACGGTCCATGTCCTCGAGGATCGTATGCAACTGTCTTCTAAGGCGCGTTGTGCATACGGTCAAGGTTGTCTCAGGTACAGGCACCGAATTCTGACCAGTTTTTGTTAGAGCTTCCTTTCTCTGGGTGGGGTCCGTTTTAGCAATCATCCGTTGGTAAGAAGTCATCGTGAATAAGGATCAAGGTGAGGGTGGTGGAGTAAGAGGATCAAGTTGGTAATCATCAAGGTTAATAGCAGAAATTCTGGCACGTTCAGCAAGATTTGGCTCAATAGGTGGAATAGATATACGAGCGGTACGTCTGATAGTTAGGGGAAATGGTGATACAGATAGCAAAATAAGTAATCCTAGAGTAGGACGTCTCCTGTGGTACACCTGAGGGAGTGTATCAGGGAGTCTGGGAGGTACTAATGTAGTGTTTTCGGTGTGTCTCAATTCATTCGAGTTTGACATGTCGCTGAGACAAGAAAATATGAAATAAGGGTATAGATATATTCCAAAATACGCGTAGTTAAGCCTGTTTAATGCACATGTAACCCATATTAAGTATATGTATCTCATATATGTCTATGTCACATGTATCCCATTTTAATATATATGTACTCCTTTGATTGTTGATTCCTATGTACCCCATATTGAGAAATCAGCAACGACAGACAATAGAAGCATAATAAGCATGTTATTTAAATGATAAGTAGTTATAGTCTAGTGTACGTATTGAAACCTAGTTTCTATCTATTGCTTAGGGGCTCTGATACCAATCTGTCACACCCCCAAAATATCAGAGTATAATGGCAACCGAGGGAGCGTGACTTCATGAATATCATGCTTCTAAGAAATAGCAGAACGACCTCTATATGAGACGTTTTAAGAAAATTGATCACTTGAATTAGGAAATAATAAGTTGTTTAACATTCAGCGGAAGCATAAAATAGACAATACATCATTGTTTTAAATAGTACAAGTGATCTTCAGATAACGGGAAAATAACTGCAATGCATGAGACTTCATATAGCATCTTCGTTCTTAATACCTGAGAAAACATTGCTAAAGTGTCAACATAAAGTTGGTGAGTTCATAGGTTTGTTTAAGCAGAAAATGTAGTGTTTATGAATCACAAGATTTCACCCGCATATGACAATATAAATATACAAAGTCAATATAAAATTGCTTACTATTGTTTCTAAGCTCATGACTCCGAAGACGTTAACGTATAACAACAATAATAAATGCCTTGAAGGCGACGCTCTAATCGCCGGGACACCATAGTCTGACTCAAATGAAACTGACTATTTGCTCGGAATAATGTCAGTCCAGACTCAAACAGGGAGCGGGACAAATCCCCGATAGATTATCATAACTTTTCGCCCTCACAAAGATTGACGGGTTCATGATAAATCAGGCAAATAGCAACTTGGGGTTAAATCGGGACTAGACCAATCAGTAATGAGTAATTGCACTTGTATTCACACGTTTGAAATAAGCAATGTTCTCACCCTAAAAGATGATTTAAAGGGCTATGAAAACTCACCTTGTTGGTTAATCGTCTAAGATGGGTAATGGATCAAGGCACGTCAAATAATGACCCAGTCAAACACCTAAATTATTATGACAAGGGTCTGTGTCTACATTCTAAAACATATGCAATGAATTAGGCAAATTGGTCAATTGGCCTTAGTCGTTTTTGATTGGTAACGTTTTATGTTTTCTCCAAAGTCGTCGATTATGACCATTAGCTTATTGTTGACGAACGTTACAATAGAATATGTTAACATTATTATGTGACGCAGTTGTATTTACGTGCTCGTGTGATTTTACATCTACTAAATGTAAACAATATTTGTATGATATTAAGTACATATATCTTCTCGTTGCGTTTTGCTTTATTTATATCGACCGTCGTAAATTAATTTGCTCATATTTACCTGTACTTATATTTATATTCTTCCACCCCCCCCCCCCCCCCCCACCACACCATCGTTTCTTGCTTTTTTTTCATATTTTATCTCATCATAAGTTCTTGAAAATTATTTTTAGTGTTAACTAAATTTTTTGAGCCGGATAAACTCGTTTAAAAGTTCGGTTTCAATTGTTAAACAATTATAACATCATTTGAAAAATATCGCTTCCTGCACTTATACTCGTTAAATTACTCATACTCAGTCACAAATAGATTATACTTGTTACATTAACTATATCTCGTTATTAGGTGTCAAACCACATTTTGAAGCTCCGAACGAGTTGAGTTTAGATAGCTACGCATGTAATGTATATCTATATATCAAGATTTATAATTCAAAGTAGCATGGATATCTTTATGTCAACTTGCCATAACTAAGAGAAAGGTACTCTTTTATATTTTACTAACTCCATCACGTGACTTCACAAAATGATTCATGTTCTGCCATTTTCTTTTTCCTTTTTGCTGTTTTAACCGACGCTCAAATACAGTGCGTTTTAAACTCAATGTTTTCGGTTTTGCATCTCCTTCAAAAATAGATACTCATCATTCTAAATTTACTATATATATATATATATTTTATACTATATATTATATATATATTATTATATATATTATATGATCTACTACTACTATATTACTATATATATACTACTAATATATATTTTTATGTCTCTGTTCGTTGCTCCTCTTCACTTTTTGCCTGTTCTTCTTACTTATTCTGACGCACCGACCACCCCCACACCCAACTCGCAGGGTTTGACAATTCACTTTGTTCGGTGTCACCCTGCTCCCACTCACGCACTACACTTGTTATAATCTACTCTATATATTGGTTTTCTCTCGAGGCTTTCCTATTTAGTTATTCATTATGTATATATATTGTGTATATGAAATACCATGGTTGTCTACATCCATTCTTGTTTCCCTTTCATTGCTCTGCATCTGGACGCATGACAGTGAGTGTAATAGTCACTGTCTCCACCTTCTTTATTCTGCCTGATGCACCTAACCGGACACACATTTATATTATATACTTTTATATATTATATATATATATATATTATATTATACTTCATATATTTTTATATGATATATACTAGTTTCTATCCCCTTGCATGTTTTACAACCTGCATGCCTGAGGACAAACATCGCGCTACATCTTGAGGGACAAGGCTTGGCGTTTCTTGCGTCTAAGCCACGATACTATACAGGGGCTCGTTTGTCGGCCTCGTCGCAAGAGCTACGATACGTGGCAATTTGCGATGGTTGGGTTTTTTTTTTAAATAATACCAACATTGGGGTTACGGTCTTATGAATATAATTATTTGTCAAGTTGCAGTGGGTCCTAGTATGAACCATGCGCACGATGGGTTTTGCTTTCTATGGGAGTTTGCCACGTGGCGCCAACAGGAGCAATGGGTCTCGACTGTTGTTAGTCTTGGGTTGACTGGTATCGTTCCTAAGCCCTATGGGTCGAGGGGTCTATCGCTTTGTAAGAAGACTTACGTCAGTTTTTATGTTAGCTCGTGTGGCAGACCGCATTCACCTGTAGCCGTGCCAATTTTTCCAAGTATCATGTTGGGTGTTTTTGGTTTATTGGGGATTTCCCTGGTTTCATTTCTTTTTAGTACAATACGGTATGATGTTTACTTGGTTACTTCGTTGTTTATTTCTTTGTGAGTGACTTTGCTTACAACTCATAGTTTTTATACATTGTCACTCGATTGAGTTTTAGTGTGTAACCCAGTGGTTTGTTATTCGTTTGATACACAGATCGTTAATTTGTTTACAAGTTTACTACTTGTGAAGGCTTTTCTGTGAATCGTCTATTTAACGTGTTTCGTATTAGTGTCACGTACTCTATCAGGCACATTTTGCGTTATTAAGTCGTGTGAAGTTACCATGACTTATTTCGGTCGAGGCTCGAGTGAATGAGACTACAAGGGTGTGTGACATAGTATGAAAATCGTTAAGCAAGGAATAGAAAAAAAAAGCTTACGAAGGTCCAAGCGAGAAAGATGGTGGCAGTGAAAGAACTCGAACCTCTCTTGCTTTACCCTTTTATAGCCCGACGTTCGCCTAGCTTGGAATTGGTATCGTACAACGCTTACTTATTGTTTATTGTTCTCAGGTTTTTAGTTGTGGGTTACTTGTCTATGCATGGTTCCCCTTTTATACTAAATTTATTGGCTTAGTTACTGATATTTTTCTCGTGAATGTACACTGTACAAATAGTCGCACCAGGGTAATGATTCTAATATTGTAGCTCATTATTTCTTATCATAATACTGTTGGAGCATCTCCACTATTCTTCCATTTGAATTTGTATCAGATTGATAATACGTATCACATGATGGATTTATTCAAATTCATGAAGTAGTAGGGTAGTGTACAGGGTTTGGTAATGATGGTGTTTTATTATATATATATATTAGTTGCCATATGCATTTGTATATAGATGTGAGTTATTTTATCTTTGTTGAATCCATTTATAGTTGTCATAGTTATTAGTTTGTACGTAGATGGTTTCATAAAGTGAACTAAATTTGGTTCTTATCGCTACTCGTTCAAAAATGTCCTTTTAGACACAGAGTAATAATGGTGATATTCGCGTGAAATTTAAACGTTCCATGATAAAAATAATGCATTGACGATCGTAAGATAACTTCTTGTTGAAATTTAATGGTAAGCTTGCAAACTTGCAGTACATGGCTTTTTTTTTTTTTCTTAA
Source organism: Tanacetum coccineum (assembly GCA_026074375.1). Lineage (NCBI taxonomy): Eukaryota > Viridiplantae > Streptophyta > Magnoliopsida > Asterales > Asteraceae > Tanacetum > Tanacetum coccineum. The sequence goes on along the minus strand of BQNB010011346.1, from coordinate 28,599 downwards.
TGAAACGGGAATTAATTTTTTTTATTACGGGATGTCACATCCGCCCCACGTTATGCGATTTTGTCCCGAAATCAAGACGTTGTAGTAGAACGCGGATTTGTGAATAGGTGAGGGTATTTTTCCTTGAATTGGTCTTCGCGTTCCCAAGTGTACTCTGGACCTCTTCGTGCATTCCAACGGACTTTAATGATAGGTATACGGCTTCGTTTAAGTTGCTTGACCATGCGGTCCATAATCTCTACGGGTTCTTCAACGAAGTTGAGTTTGTCGTCGAGTTGGATTTCTTCCAAAGGAATTGCGAGTGTGTCATCGGATAAACATTTCTTTAGATTGCAAATGTGAAACACGTTGTGTACTCGACTAAGTTCTTGAGGTAATTCCAAACGGTAAGCTACTGGACCAATCCTTTCTATGATTCTAAAGGGTCCAATATAACGAGGGTTTAACTTTCCACGTTTTCCAAATCGCATCACACCCTTACAGGGTGCGACCTTGAGCATAACCTTGTCCCCGACTTCAAATTCAAGGGGCCTACGCCTCTTGTCAGCATAGCTCTTTTGTCGATCACGTGCCGCTTGCATGCGATCCCTAATCTTGAAAATCTTTTCCATAGTCTTGTGAATAATCGCTGGTCCGGTAAGTTGTGCCTCTCCAACTTCAGCCCAACAAACAGGCGATCGACACTTCCTACCGTAAAGTGCTTCGAACGGTGCAGCTTTAATGCTCGTGTGATAGCTGTTATTGTACGAGAATTCCACCAAAGGTAGGTGTCTATCCCAACCATTCCCGAAGTCAATCACGCAAGCTCTTAGCATGTCTTCTAATGTTTGAATGGTTCTATCACTCTGACTTCGGTCTGAGGTGATAGGCTGTACTCAGGTTTCAACTGCGTACCTAATGCATCATGCATGGATTTGCCAAACTTACAAGGTGAATGACTATCACGATCGGAGATGATTGACCACCGGATTCCTTGAAGGTCTTGCTTACTAATCTCCTTCATGTACAGCCTCGTCAATTTTTCTGTTGAATACGTCTCCTTCATTGGCAAAAAGTGAACAGACTTAGTAAGATGATCAACAATGACCCAAATCGAATCGTATCCTGCTGCTGTCTTAGGTAGTTTGGTGATGAAATCCATTGTTATCTTCTCCCACTTCCATTCTAGTATATCGGGTTGGAACAATAAACCAGTGGGCCTCTGATGTTCAGCCTTAACTTTGGCATAAGTCAGGCATTTGCTAACATATGTGGCGATGTCAGCTTTCATGTTTGGCCACCAATATAACATCTTTAAGTCATGGTACATTTTGTCGGATCCTGGATGAATAGAGTACTTTGACATATGCGAATCGTGCATAATCAAAGATCTCATGTCACCGTAACATGGTAACCAACTCCTATCATCCAAACATAATGTTCCATCAGCGTGGGCTTCTAACTTCTTTGGCATGCCACTGATATCTTTGGCTTCAAGGTTTTCAACCCTAATTTCTTCTTTCTGAGCCTCAAGGATTCGTAACGGAAGGTCCAAGCCAATGGTCATAACCAAATCTCTTACTCGTAATGGTTCGATTCTTTCCTTTCGACTCAAGGCATCTGCTACTACATTTGCTTTTCCTAGGTGATAATGAATTTCGCAATCGTAATCACTTAGGAGCTCCATCCACCGGCGTTGCCTCATATTGAGGTCCTTTTGGTCTAGGATATGTTGTAGACTCTTGTGGTCGGTGAACACTACACACTTCGTGCCATACAAATAGTGCCTCTAAATCTTCAGGGCAAACACTACCGCTCCTAACTCCAGATCATGAGTGGTGTAGTTCTTCTCGTGAATTTTCAGTTGCCTGGAAGCATATGCAATAACCTTCATTCTCTGCATCAGTACCGCACCTAACCCTTTTATGGATGCATCACAGTACACCACAAAATCTTCACTGCCTTCCGGTAGTGCTAAGATAGGTGCAGCACATAGTTTATGTTTCAATAGTTGAAAAGCTTCTTCCTGTTCTTCACCCTAATCGAACTTCTGGTTCTTCTGCGTAAGCTCAGTCATGGGCTTAGCTATTTTGGAGAATCCTTCAATGAATCTCCTATAGTAACCTGCAAGACCTAAGAACTGGCGAATCTCCGAAGGAGTGGTTGGAGATGCCCAATTCTTAACAGCTTCAATCTTAGCTGGGTCCACGTGAATACCACTGCTATCAATCACGTGACCAAGGAATTTTACCGTATTGATCCAAAATTCACACTTAGAAAACTTGGCATACAGTTCTTCCTTCTTCAGCAACTCCAGAATAGTTTTCAGGTGTTCCTCGTGTTCTTTCTCATTGCGGGAGTATATGAGAATGTCATCGATGAACACAATCACAAACTTATCCAAGTATGGCTTGCACACACGGTTCATGAGATCCATGAACACCGCAGGTGCGTTGGTCAAACCAAAAGGCATAACTCGGAACTCATAGTGTCCGTATCGTGTTCTGAAAGCAGTCTTGGGAATATCTTCTTCTCTAACCCTTAACTGATGATAACCTGACCTTAAGTCAATTTTTGAGTAGATGCTGGATCCTTGCAACTGATCGAATAAGTCATCGATCCTTGGTAAGGGATAACGATTTTTCACTGTAAGTTTGTTCAACTCACGGTAATCGATACACATCCGGAAAGATCCATCTTTCTTTTTGACAAACAAGATTGGTGCTCCCCACGGAGAGGAACTTGGTCTTATAAAACCTTTGTCAGAAAGTTCTTTTAGTTGTTCGGCTAGCTCTTTCATCTCTGCAGGTGCAAGACGATATGGTGCGCGTGCAACAGGTGCAGCTCCGGGTATTAACTCGATATGAAATTCTACTTGGCGTGTCGGGGGTAATCCTGGCAAATCTTCAGGAAATACTTCCGGAAAGTCTCTGACAACAGGCACATCTTCAATTCGCCTCTCTGGAATTTCGGTTTTCTCTTCCTTCATCATTTGAATCAAGAACACTTGACATCCTTGGTCGATGTACTTATGTGTCCTGATGCTCGAGATGACTTCTAATCTCGATTTTCTTTTAATTCCGCTCCTTTCGCCTTGTATGATCAGCATATCATTTCTGTATGGAACACGAATGTACTTCTCATAACACACAACTTCTGCGCGATGTTCGGCCATCCAATCCATTCCGACGATGACGTCAAAACTTCCTAGTTCTATAGGGAGTAAGTCGATTTTGAACAGGTGATTTTGCAAGTTAAGAGTACACCCTCTTAAAATAGTGTTTGTGGTTAGTGACTTTCCGTCGGCTAACTCCACATCATAATTAGTATCTAGGGTTGTAGGAGTGACGTCTATATATTTACTGAAAGCATAAGACACAAAACTTCTATCCGCACCAGTGTCAAATAGTACTGAAGCATAGACATTATTGATCAGGAACGTACCATTCACCACGTTGTTATCTTTCACTGCTGCTTCAGCACATAGGCTGTATACTCTGCCAGGTGCCCTGCGTCCTCCTTGAGTACTGGTTGATGCTTGGTTATTTCCCTTAGGGTTCCCTTGATTCTGCCTTTGATTGTTCTGATGGTTTTGCGGGTTGCCTCGAATTTGATTTCCACTGCCTTGGTTCCCATTGTTTGGACACTTGTTTTTGTAGTGCCCTTTTTCACCACATCCAAAACAGGTAACATCGCTTCCCTGTCCTCCTTGGCTTCCTGGTCCTCTTTGGTTTGTGGGACGAGGTGGAGCTCGGCAGTCTTTGGCCTTATGTCCTGCCTTTCCACAGTTGTAACAAGCAGGAGGGCATGCATCAGTGTGGTGTCGTCCACATTTTCCGCAGTGAGGTAACTTGCCAGCATAAGAACCTTGTCCGGCTGTAAACACCCTTGCTGTCTCTGGGCGTTTGTTCGGGTTGAGGTTGCTAGTGTTGTTGGTGTTGTTGGGGTTGTGGTTGTAGTGGTTTCCATTCCATTTCCGTTTGTCGCCCGAGTTTTCTCCTAACTCTTGGACCACTTGATACATCAAACCTTGAGCCATGTCAATTGCTTCATGCAAGTCTACTGGTTTGGATGATGTTACATTACCCTTGATGCTCAAAGGTAGACCTTCAATGTAACGTTCCAACAACCGGTCGGCGTTGGGTACCATTTCAGGGCATAAAAGGATGAGTTCTTGGAAACGTTGATTGTAGGCAGTAAGGTTTGTACCCTTCACTTTCAAGTTCCACAGCTCATTTTCCATTTGCTTGATTTCATTCCTAGGACAATACTTCCGAATGAACATAGCCTTGAAATCGCTCCAAGGTGTGGCATGAGCGGTATCGAGGGTAACAGAACGAACATACACGTTCCACCAAGTTAAAGCACCATCTAGCAGTGTGCTAGAAGCAAATTTGACTCTGTCACCTTCTGCAACATTGCTAATCCCAAATTGAGACTCTAGTTTCTCAAACCATCGGGTTAAGCCTACAGCACCTTCAGTACCACGGAAGTTTTCATGCATGACTACACGGAATTCCTTGTAGTTGCATGTCTTGTTCTGGGAAGAGTTGGATCCTAGGTTGTTCTCTTCTTGAGTGCTTGCAGCATGAGTCACAGCGGCAGCTGCGAGTGCTTCAGCAACTCTTGTGGCAATGAGCTGGTTGAGCATCTGAGTGTCAATGCCACTGTTGATATCCATGTTGTTTTGATTGGTCGAATGGTTGACTGGAGGGTTCCGGTTGACATTTGGGCGTCGTCCGGGTGCCATTTTCTATAAGAGGGACAATGAAGATGACAATTATGACATGCATGAAAGTTACATGCGTAAAGATAGTCACGTTACTACAAATGGGCATGTCTCTTGAAATCAATACTGTTATTATTCACAAACAAGATGTTTATTTCAAAGAGTACGGGAATACAAGAGTTCACTAGCCGTGACAAACCCATAGCTTAGTGGTTATACAAAAGAGAGAAATAAAACTAGTTGCGGGTACGGTAGATTTGCTGGACGACTTCCTCGAGTGTCTCCTTTCTCTTCTGTCATGCTTCCTCCTGAGCATTACTAGCACGATCCTCCGCATCCTCACACATTTGCTTAAGTAAAGTAATCAATTCGTCCACAGTTAGTGCCTCCAACGAACTTTCCTCAACTCGGGGCTTTACATCCCACAATGTCATGAAGGCTTCTAATTCCTCCATACAGGCATTTGGGTAACGGTCCATGTCCTCGAGAATCGTATGTAACTGTCCTCTAAGGCGCGTTGTGCATACGGTCAAGGTTGTCTCAGGTACAGGCACCGAATTCTGACCAGTTTCTGTTAGAGCTTCCTCCCTCTGAGTAGGGTCTGTATTCAGCAATTCATCGATGTCGTTTACAGCCATCTGGTGTATGGGGATGAGTGTGGCGTGGTGGAGTAAGAGGATCAAGTTGGTAATATTAAAGAGTTGATACAGAATCCTGGCACGTTCCAGCAAGATTTGGCTCAATATGTGGTATAGAGAGACGAGCGGGTACGTTCTGTTAATTGGGGGAAATGGTGTTACAGATGGCAAAATAAGTAATGCTAGGGTTGGACGTTCTCCTATAGTAACATGAGGATGTGTGTCAGGGAGTCTGGGAATAGGTTGGTTCTTGTTGTAGTGTTATCGTGTGTTCAATTCATCCGAGTTTAGACATGTAGATGAGGTCTATAATTAGATAATAAGGATATGATATATTTCAATATACGCGTAGTTAAGGACATGTTTATTACATAGGTAAACCATATTAAGTATATGTATCTCTTTTATGGTCTATTTCAATGTAGCCCATTTTAATATTTTATGTACTCTTGAGTGGTGTTTCCTATGTGACCCCATATGAGAAATTACTAGCAATGACAGACGATAGATCAGCCTAATAAGCGATGTTAAGCAGATAAGGTGTTATAGTCTTGTGGTACCTAATGCAACCTAGTTCTCTATAGCTCGGGCTCTGATACCCAATCTGTCAAACTCCCCAAAAGTTCAGTAGTATAATGGACAATGCAGAGGGAGCGTGACTTCATGTTTATATGCTTCAAGCATTACTGAACGACCTCTATATGAGACGTTTTAAGAAAACTCGATCCAACTTGATTAGGAAATGGTGAAGCGTTCTTGAAATTAGGATGGAAGCATAAAAATAGACAATACAACATTGTTTTTAAATGATATAAGTGATCTTCAGATAATGGAAAATGACTGCAATGCATAAGACTTCATATAGCATCTTCATTCTTAATACCTGAGAAAACATTGCTTAAAGTTGTACAAAAGTGGTGAGTTCATAGGGTTTGTTCAAGCGGAAAAATGGAGTGTTTTTGAATCACTAGATTTCATCCAATTGACAATATAACATTATACAAGTCTTTAAATTGCATTACTAATTGTCTATTCTCATGACACGAAGCGTTAACATATACCAACAATTATGATTGATTTGCAGTGTCTAACCCGGGACACCCATAATTGAGCTCAAATGAAAACTGTGTTTGCTTTGATCAATGTCAGTCCAAGACAATCAGGGAATGTCATCCCGATAGAATCTATCCTTAACATTCGCGCTCACAAAGATTGAAGGTTCATGATGATGGGCAAATAAGCATCTTGGGTTTAAATCGGGACATAGGACAATCTGTATGAGTATTTGTACTTGTTATTCACACGTTTAAAAGCAAATGTTCTCACCCAAAAGATGATTTAAATAGTTAGAGTAGGGGGGGTCTATGAAAATCACATTGACATTAATGTCTGAGATTGTTAGTGGAAAAAGCGCTTTCAAACAGTGACTCAGTCTAAATACCTAAATAATTATGACACGTCTGAGTTTACATACTAATACTGAAAAGCAATGATTCCTACAAAATGTAGTCAATAAGGGTTATTGTCGTTTATGAGTAACGTTTTATGTTTTCAACGGGGTTGGTAAAACCGTTGGCTCTTGAGGAGTGTTTTAATATTATTTAAACTGAGAAGTGTGAACGTTATTAGTAAGTTACTAGTTTTTATCGCGTTTATTATATACTCCGTAAGTTATTTATTTATTGTGTATTTGCCAGGTTTTTACATTACGGCTCCACAAAACTCGTTTAAAATCTTTAGCGTATATTTAATTTTTAAATCCTTGACGATCCTAATATATATATATATAGATTTTATATATATATATATATATTATATATACTTTATATAATATATATATTTTTACGTTTAAATTTCGAATAGACTTTTAGAATATTTTTAGCGTTAGATATATATATATATATATATATATATATATATATATATTCTTTCTTTTATAAATAATGTTACTCTTTTAAAACTCGTTTTCGGGGTCACATATTCTAAGCCGTAAGAAAGTGTTATTTAGATTTCGCCTCTTAACGTACTATTCACTGACTTGTAAAAAGATTTCTAACCCATTTGGAGCTCGAACCAAGAGTCGATAGCTACGCTTGTAATATTTATTTATGTCAAAATTTTCATATGAAAGTGGTATAGATATTTCTTTTTCTTTTCCCCTCACTTATCAAAATTATACAAACTTCATTCGTTTATGTACCCAATTTCATTTCGTGTATACAAAATGGTTCATGCCCCACTCTTGTTTCTTTGTTTTCTCTTTGGCTGTGCACGCAACAGTGAGTTTTTAACTCACTCACTGTTTTCGGTTTCAACATTTTCAAAACAAGGCTCAAATGTATATTTATATATATATCACATGCGTACTCTTTCCTTTCTTTCCTTTTCTGCTCTCTGACGCACACAAACAGGAGGTTGGGCCACCATTGTGGTTTCTATTTGACCCCATAATGCCTCACAAAAACTTTCGTATTATAATAAACCCACATGGCTATTTTATCTTGTTTTCTTTCTCTGTTTTTTGTCGATACAACAGCCACCGCTGTGGCTTTTGACTCTCACTCGCATACTCTTTAACATATATATATATAATTATTCTTCTTCCTTTTTATTGTATAGCTTAATCTTCCATTTCACTTGCATGGTTCTACTCTTAATATATTGGTCACGAGGTGAGCAAAGGTCGAAAATAAGGTGAGGCGGTGTTCTTTTCGCAGCTCCGCTGGCTGCAACAATGGCAGCAGCTGGTTCTAACAGTGGCAGCGAGGCCCGCTGCGAAAACCCACTGTTTCGACAGTTGGGGCTACCTACTGTGCCATGTTTGGATTCAAACGAGATAGTTCTGTTGGTCATGGGCTTACGAGGCTTAGGCGTGGCCCTACGAGCATGGTGTGCTCGTCTCTGTTAGAGTCCAACAGCGGGCAAGGCCTTGTTGTGGCTTGTCTCGAGTCAAGTGGTGAAGCCCAGTTGCACGTCGAAGCTACCATACGAGGGTTTCCTCGATATTGTATGTGAAAACCCTAGAGTTTATCACCCCTAGCGAACAACGTGTTTGGTCATGGTATGTTTAGAGTTTTTACAAAACGTTTCATTTCGTTACTTGTTTTATCCGTGTGATACATGGGTTACGAATTTCATTGTAGTTATTACTTCATGCATGGTGTGGTTTGGTTTTCGTATGCGTGGGCAAGCACTAATCATGCATGTACTATCTGTCGTGTATGAGCCTTACAAGCTATGTGTTGGTTTACTAGTTTTTCTCATACGTTGTTAGTGTTTGTGCATGGCAAGACCAAGGTTCTTTGGCATGCACATACACGAACCATGCCCGGGTTGTATGTTGTTTACTAGCCATGCTAATCCAAGGTTTTCGTTTAGTTAGCCAAGGTTAAATGTGTATTGGGTTGTTTATCGTTTGCTAGGTCACAAAGGAAATCGACATAGCATGATGAATACTAAACAAAAGAAGAGGGAACTTACAAAGTCCAAGTATTGTTAGATGGGTTGAGGCATGATGACAACGAGGAACTTGAACCAATCTCTTAGGTAATACTACTTCAACCCAACGTTCACTAGCTCTTGAAAGCTTACTCCAACTGACTTGTGAAATCTTTGTTTTTAAGTTTTAGTTGTGATGAAATTAGCTAGTGCATGGTTCCTTTTTATACTCATTTTGTGTGATAGGTTACTGAAGATTGCATGAGAAATGTATAATTCATATACACTGTTTGTTTGTGATACTATTTGTAATGATCATTCTTTTTATAATACTGTGAAAGGATAACTACTATTGGTTGATTTGATTTGAGAATGCAATTGAAACAAGACGTAGTAGTTGAGTATTTTCAAAAGGTTGTAGGACATTGTATGAAATGTAATGATGGGGTTGGCTTGCCCATTTTGAATTTGTTACTGATTGACTTGATATGAATTTGTACGTTTGAGTTTTGAAGAGGAAACGAACGTCAAGTCGTATTACTTATCTAGTAATGTATAAATATTGGTTCTTTTATATTTTGTTTAATTTGCTTGTGGGTGGTACACCGATGTTGGGATCGGTTTTATTTCTAAACCTTCCACCCAGGACTTAAATGGTTCGTTGATCAGCTGAGTTCTGTTGTTTGTTATGATGATAGCCAAAACTCGAAACCTACACATAATATTATCAAAAGCGAAATTCTTGACATGCCTCCCTGTTATACTCACGACCGGTTTAGCTCCAACCATTTAGTGAAGTAGTCAACTACAACTATCAGGTATTTTAGCTTCCCTGGGGCTTCCAGAAGAGGGCCAACAATGTCTATTCCCTACTTTCTAAACATCCATGCCGACGTGACTGAGATCACGTCGTCCTTTGGTAACCTCGGCACTGTTGCGTACACTTGACACGCGTCACAACTCCTTATTTTATTGATTACGTCCTTGTGCATGCTCGACCAGTAGTATCATGCGTTCATTGCCTTATGTACCCACTCTCATTCGTCCATCGTGCATTCCACAAGAGCCCATATGCATTTTCCTAATTACATAATTTGCCTACAGCGGACCTATACAACATAGCAACGGACCTAGGTATGATTTTCGATACAGGACCCCGTCCTCTATTAGATAGTTGTTTACCTTTTCTCTAATTGTTCTTGCTTCGGTGGGATCTTCCGGTAGAGTCCCATTTTCTATGTACTCCCTGATCGGGATCATCCACGTCCTTCTCTCTTCCTCGACTACCACATTTACTTCTGCCACATCCACTGATTGTTCGTTGAGCTCTTCTACTAATACCCCTTTTGTTAGTCCTTCACACTGGACTGCTGCTAGTTTACTTAGAGCATCGGCCTTCTTGTTTTCCTACCTTGGTATGTGGCTTATTTGGAATTTGTCGAAGCATCTAACTATTTCCAGATCCTTCTCTTTGTACTTCTTTGTCTTTTCGCCCCTAGCTTCATAGGAAGGAACCCTCGACTTGGTTGGCTACTAGCTTCGAATCCACAAATGTGTGCATTTTTTCCACCTTTATTCCTACTGTCATCCTCAATCCTGCTAGCAGGGCTTCGTACTCCGTGTTGTTATTTGAATTGCCAAAGTTCAGCCATAGGGCATAGGAGTATTCCATACCCTCTGGATCTATCAAGATGAGCCCTGCACCGGATCTATGATCGTTGGATGCTCCATCGGTATATGATTTCCATGTGTCTGCTTCGTCCATTTGTTTTTCTTTGCTTTTTGATAACTTCGGAGCCTTCTTTTGGTCTGAGGGTTTCTCCGGGCCAGCAGTTTCTTCGTTGTTGGGGTCATCTCTTGTCATTGTGTCTGCTAGGAAGTCAGCTAAGACTTGGACCTTTATCGTGTTCCTTGGCGCGTACGTTATCCTTTAGGCCCCTAGATCGACCGCCCACCTGGCTAGCCTTTCTGATGCCTCCGGACTATTCAATATCTTGTTTATGGGTTTGTCCATGATGACTTTGATTGCATGGACTTGAAAGTATCTCCCCAGTCTTCTAGCAACGTGTACTAGTGCCAGAGCTAGCTTTTTCATTGGAGCGTAATTCACCTCCGCGCCTTGCAGCGATCGAGTTACAAATCGGCATCTGCCTTCTATTTCTTTCCACCACCAGCACGACACATACTGCCTCATTAGCTGCCGATAAATACACCATTGTCTCTTCGTCCTTCATGGGAGCTTTTAATGTTGGCAGCTCCGCTATCAACTTTCTCATTGTCTAGAATGTGTCTTCTACAGCTTCCATTCAGTAGAAGTCTTTCTTGTTCGTACACTTTTTGAGCATATCCAGAAAAGGGATAACTCTTTCGGCGGCTTTAGATAGAAACTTGTTTAATGCGGCAAGTTTACCGCTTAGGCTTTGCATTTGCTTTATATTGCTCAGGGAGGGCATGCTCATTACGGATTTTGTTTTTTCTGGGTTTGCCCTGATCCTTTCGGATGTTACTATATATCCCAAGAATTTACCTTCTTCCATTTCAAACGAGCATTTTATAGGATTTAGCTTCATATTTACCTTCTTAAGTGTCAATAATGTTTCCTCGATGTCTTTGATCAAGTTCGGCTCTGTTTTACTCTTGATAACCATGTCGTCCACGTATGCCTCCAAGCTCCTTCCTATTTGTCCTTCAAATATGGGTCCACTAACCTTTGGTAGGTGGCCCCTGCATTCTTTAGCCTGAAGGGGATTTTTGTGTAACAAAAGACTCCTTCATCGGTATGAAATCCCTTATAGACATCTAGGAAGCATTTGTATTTGAACCCCATTAAAGATTTGATCTTCCAATCAATTTCTGGTAACAGATACAGGTCCTTAAGATAGGCTTTTTTTAAGTCCTTAAAATCGATTCACATCCTCTAGCTACCGTCCGTTTTTTTTACTAGGACTGGGTTAGCGACCCATCTGGGATACCATACCCTCTTCATTATTTCGGACTTGAGCTATTCTTCTAATCCTCCTTAACCACCTTCCTCTTATCTGGGGTTATGCTTCTTTTTCTCTAGACTCTCCGTTCTATGTGAGGGTATGTTTTTAATTCATGTTCCGTGACAAAGCGAGGTATCCCGGTCATATCCGCCGGAACCCAGGCGAAGGTATCGGCATGCTTGCACAAGACCTTTATCAACTCCGCCCTGCTTTCTGCGGATAAGTTCCCTCCGATGGTAATGGGTTGATCTGGATGATCATCGTTGACCGTCACCCTCTCCGGAGGCTTGTTTTCTTTTGGAGCTTCGGCCTATTTATCTTCTCTATCGTCTTCCCTGCTTGGGATGGTTTTTCATTTTGGTGGTGGAGGGAGTTCGACCTCTTCATGGTAGTTTTCTTCTAGAAAATATTTTTCTTTGATCCTCGTCCCTTCTTCATCTGGAGGTTCTTTTGGTTTAGAAGTTCTCATTCGGGGGTGTGTGACCCTTCCTTCCGGAGCAGGTCCTTGTGCTTCTTCAATCCTTCGGCATTCTTAGAGAGTCTCTCTTTTGGTTACCATGGTCGCGATCCTATTGGCCGTAGGAAATTTTACCATCGAGTGGATCGTAGATGTTACGGCTCCCAGACTTCTCATTCCTGTCCGACCTAATATGACGTTATAAGGGAATGACATTTAACCACTGCAAATTCCATTGTGACCGTTCGGAGTCTGTCTAGCTCTCCCATGGTTACGCTAAGGTCGATTACTCCCAACGGATAGTTCACATCTTCTGAGAACCCGTCTACGTATATCCTCCGGACCTGGAAACCCTCGATAAGCGCTTCGAGTATTATGGGAGAGTCGACCAGCCGACACCTCCCGACATCTTAGTACGGAGGGGAATGATATTTTGTTGTCCATCCACTACTCTAGCTTTTCGTAAGGCCTTTTTTGGTATTCTTTGCCTCTGACCATTCCCACCGTACTTCTGGTTCGACCCGAATTTATGCTTCAGCTTTGTATGCCTCTTTCTTTCTTATGCTTCTTTCCTTTGTGGAAGTTTTTCTCTTGTGTTTCAGAGGTGTTTCCTCGGTCGCGCTTTTTTGTTTGAGCGTTAGGAAGATTTAGGTTGCCTATGGCGATGGCTGAGGATGGAAGAGTTGTTACCAAGGCTGGCATCGAGACTCGTACGGGACGACAGAATGGGTGGGATCTCTTCAACAAACCTGACTCCCCGTTCCCCCTTTTGGTACTTGGTTCCTTTCCAACTCCAGCCTTGGGACCCTTCATGGATTTATTTTTCTTTAGATCTGGTAGATTGGGATGCTGAGTCTCAAGGATGGCGCCAATGTTGAGGTAAATTTACGTGAGCCTATTAGGCCTTAGTCTTCATAAATGTCCTGTTCAGCTCGGCTCCTTCGGAGGTTACTCCTTCATACCCTAGCTGAAATCAAGAAAGAACATTGTTAGCTCGCCCTAAGATTTTAGTCTGGGGCCAACTTTGGCTTGAGAGTAAGTATGGTGATAATTGCGGAGAGAAATGTGAAAGGATAAGTATGGTTCAAAATGTGTGTGTTGTCCGTCGTCCCGACTCCCGAGGGAATGGGCTTCCCTCTTTATACTATTTGAGTCTTACCTGACGACACGAGAATGGTGGTTGTCGTCTAGGGACAGCGAGACAATCGTTGGGTTGGTACTTCCTCTTTGCTCGCTGGTTCGGTTGTCGTCTATATGTCAGCATAAGGACAATGGTCTTGACTGAGTACTATACCTTTGTCGGATTATCCTTAGGTTCTGCTACTCCGGCACAAGACTAGGGACTTCGTACCTGATTTGTCCATCGACATACCAGCTTCTCCAGAGTACATATTTGGCTTAGGCCGTGCCGGTCTATCAGAGGTAATTAGCTACGTTTCTCCTTCAGAGGCTCCGGGGTAGACTATACCTCATCAATTTACAAGAAAAGTTCATACGCAAATTTGTTTGTAGTTATCATAGGAGTCCACACGACACTTGAAGGGAAAAACTCATCACCTAAAAACAGGTATCCACCTCCTTGTGTAAACAATAACCCACTACGTGCCGTGGTGTTGGCGGGTGGTATGGCGCCAAGCCACCAGTCTATAGTACCGAGCCCTCTAAAAACAAGTATCCACATCCTTGTGTAAACAATGACCCACCACATTTTTTTATCACACCAAGTTCTCACACTTGGCTTAAGATGCCTTCTGTCACACCTTCAAATGGGCCTAGACAGAAACACGTGTCGGGGAGCGTGACGTCATAATACTCATCACACAAGATACAAAGAACGACCTCTAAGGGTACGTTTAAAAATCCAACATCGTTGCATTAATTTAAAATAGTTAAGGTTTTACATAAGTTCAAAGATAATACACGAAAGCGAATAAAAGGTTTTAAAGTTTGACAACGATGTTAACATAGATAATAATAATTCTTGAAAATCGGTCCAATGCAAGGTAACACCATAAAGCAAGCAAAGATATCCACAGCTAAGCATTTGAGAAAAATATGCTAAAACGTCAACATAAAGTTGGTGAATTCATAGGTTTGAATTGAGTATTAAAAGTGGACCACAAGTTCGCAGTACGCATGTGACAGTTATAACAGATACAACTTCACATAAAAAGTATTTTCTGTTGCGCTAAGCTCATGACACTGAAGCTCAATTAAAAAGAAGCATATTATATGCCAAACAAGAATTAATTGCCCTAAAGGTATCTGACCAAGATCACCTAGTGAAATCCGACATGGTATATATCCGTTTATCGGGAGCCCCGTGGGTAGTGAGCGCTACTCACCCGGATAGGGATAATTAGTCCCAATAGATCTATTTACAACATTCGCGCTTACTTAACCAGTCTATCGGTTAAGCAATTGACGGTTCATGATAGTTCGGCCATTAGTGGTCTATTCACTACTTAGGCAACACGTAATCAGGAAAAGGTAACGTAAAGTAACTGTGTCCATAGTTTAAAAACAAGCAATGTTTCTCACTCCAAAGTAGTAAAGTAAAAGTAGTAAAACGTGGGGCTATGATCTCACCTTAGCAAGATGAGCGAACGGTAAATCACGTATATGAAAGATGATATAGAAATCTAGCCGCGACCTAGATAAATAACGCATCTTAGGAAAACGGGAAATATACGAAACTTGAACGAATCGTTATAAATGAAAAGACATCCATGGGTGTTTGTGCTTTGGTTTAATTAACAAAATGTGACTAAATAAAATTATAGAGTTTTTCGTTAAGTTTCGGTGTTTAACCAAAAATTACTATTTTTAGTAAGTTTCTATTTTAGGAAAGTTTTTAGTTTCGGGACGTTAATACCGTCCCCTATATTTGCTTAATCTGTATTTCCTTAAGTGCACTAGAGAAATCTAAACGTTTAACTTCCATGTCCATCTTGCTAAAATTCACCAATCTTACTATTTTTAGTAACTTTAACGTTTTTCCTAAAATATGTTCACGACGTCTTTAAATGATACTAATCAATACATATGTGTTACTATATGTTTCGCTAGTGTTTTAAAAGCTCAAAATATCTCGAAAGTGTCCGAAAACCCCATTTTAAGTTTCAAACAGCAACTATTCATTTGGTTTTGCCGAAAAATGTTTCAAGTTTCATTTGGCTATAACTTGGCCGTTTTAAGTCCAATTTTAATGTGCGATATATGAAAAATTACCTATTCCAAACGAGCTCTCAAAAAACTACTTTTACGCCTAATGAAAACATTTTTAGGTCGGCCAAAACCTCAAAACCATTTTGGATCAGCAACTACCTTTTCCACAAACGCTTCCAAAAATCACACCAAACTTCACAATAGTGCATATTCTAGCCTAATCTCCATTCACAACTAATCCACAACAAAACCATTCCTAAAACTAATCTAATCCTTTCATTTCTATTGTTGCAACTCACTTTTCTACTCACCTCACAAAGAACATAAAGACATAAACATATTACTTCCACTTTTATAAAAGATGTCAAGATGTTATTTCATTTCTTTTTGAAAAATCAACACAAACACCATAAGAATCATATATCTATGCAAGAACATAAACATATGTAGAATGAAAGAAAGTATTAAAAGAAAGATCAAGAAATGCTTACAAGAATAAAGAACAAGAAGCAATAACACAAGATCTATATCCAAAATCACTAGATCTTGAAAAACCCCAAATAATAATCAAACTCTAATTTGTAGATCTTGGAGAAAACTCTTAAATCAAAGAACCAATACTTAAAAACACCTTAGATATCTTTAGAAATGAACCTTGTATACTTTGATCATGCAAGAAATCAAAGAAAATGGGACCCTAAAAGGGGTGTGTGTGTCGTGAGCTTCAAGAGGGGAGGAGAGAAGGAAAAATTTTGTTGGTGACTTTGGAAATGATATGAAACCCTAAGTTGTGATATGTGATGGTATTTATAGGAAAACATTAGGTTAAGGGTGTGTATAATAGTGTACATGTGACCAACACACACTAAAGGGGTGTGTGTGTGTGTGTGTGTGTGTGTGTGTGTGTGTTCGGCCGAAACTAGGCCAAAAGAGGGAGCTAAAACATTTTTGTTAACCATGGTCCAAGTCTTATGTTATGATTTTGAATTTTCAAGTCAAAAGGAGTACATGTGACCAAGGTATCACATGCTTATGCCTAACATATGGTTTTGTGTATGAGAATGACATTCTCATGTGTCCTTTTCATGCACACATGCATGGGATTTTCAAAAAGATGCTCTTGAATTAATTTCAAGACTTATGGTTGCATTTGGTTTGGTTTAGGCATCCGATTTTAATAGAGGGGAGGGTTGGACAAAACTTTGGACTTATCAATACGAGATGAACGATAACTAAAGTTTACACGAAAAGTTTCGGGTTTTCGGGGTTCCGTTAGGTCAAAAACGCGAAAAACATAATTTAAACGTTAAAGCGTAAAAAATAAATACCGGGGTGACCATAAATACAACACACTTAGAAAAAGATAAAATAACTCATATAATATTCTAAAACGTTAATCAAATTCCGATGGTCGGAACGAGTCCGATGCTGTCGTATGTTCAGATTTACGCGAGTTAACTTCTCGGTAAATCGCCAGATTCAAACATAAATTATAAAACGTTCAAAAATAATGATCGGAAAAGTTTAAAATATTGACCTGAAATTTTCGGGGTGTGACATTCTTCCCCCGTTAAAGAAGCTTTGTCCTCAAAGCTTAAGACGTGGACTAAGGGTTAACGAAAAGATGAGGGTACTTTTTCTTCATTTGGTCCTCGCGCTCCCAAGTAAACTCGGGCCCTCGTCTCGAATTCCAACGGACCTTCACGATTGGAATGCGGCTTTGCTTTAGCCGTTTAACTTCTCGATCCATAATTTCAACTGGTTCTTCAATGAAATTAAGCTTGTCATCAATCTGGATCTCATCCAACGGAATAGCTAGTGGTTCGTCTACGAAACACTTCTTCAAATTGGAAACATGAAAAGTGCTATGAACTCGGCTTAATTGCTCTGGGAGTTCAAGTCGATAAGCAAGCGTTCCCACTTTAGCAAGAATCTTGAAAGGTCCAATATAGCGAGGGTTCATCTTCCCCCGTTTGCCGAAATGTATCACCCTTTTCCATGACGATACCTTCAACATAACCTTATCTCCAACCTCAAATTCCAATGGCTTACGTCTCATATCGGTGTAGCTTCTGTCTATCTCGTGCAGCTTGAATACGCTTCTTGATCTGAATGATCTTCTTAGTTGTTTCATGAACAATTTCTGGACCAGTGAGCTGAGCGTCTCCAACCTTGGCCCAACAAATAGGCGACCGACATTTTCGACCGTAGAGAGCTTCAAACGATAAATCTTTGATACTAGTATGATAACTGTTGTTGTAAGAAAACTCCACCAAAGGTAGGTGTCTATCCCAACCTTTCCCAAAATCAATCACACAAGCACGCAGCATGTCCTCCAAAGTTTGGATGGTTCTTTCACTTTGACCATCAGTCTGTGGATGGTAAGCCGTACTCATATCCAATTGAGTACCTAAGGCTTTGTTCAGCGATTGCCAGAAATGATATGTAAATTTACTGTCTCGATCAAAAATAATCAAAACCGGCACTCCATGCCTCGAGACTACTTACTTCAAGTATTGTCTCGTCAACTTCTTTATTGAGTCGATCAACAATTACCCAAATTGTATCTTGACTAGTTGATGTCTTTGGTAACTTAGTAACGAAATCCATAGTAACGTTTTCCCACTTCCACACTGGGATCACAGGTTGAACCAACAAACCGGATAGTTTTTGGCATTCGGCCTTGACTTTGGCACAAGTCAAACATTTACTGACGTAGGTGGCAATTTCTGCTTTCATATTCGGCCACCAATACAATTTCTTTAAATCTTGGTACATCTTGTCCGATCCATGATGAATTGAATATTTTGACTTATGCGATTCATGCATAATCAACTCTCTTAAGTTACCTCGACAAGGTATCCAACTTATCCAATTCAAGCATAATGTTCCATCAGTACGTTGCTCTAGCTTCTTAATCATACCACACAGATCTTCGGTTCCAAAATTCTCTTCCTTCCTCACCTCAAATTGATTGTTTAAAATTTGCAACAGGAAGGTACAACCTATCGTCAAAACCAACAGGCTCGAACTCGAAGCGGCTTATGCCTTCCTTCGCTCAAGGCAATCGCCACCAACGTTCGCCTTCCCGGATGATAGAACGAATCTCGTAAGTCTAATCGCTCAATAGTTTCTAACCATCTACGTTGTCTCAT
This sequence comes from Tanacetum coccineum, assembly GCA_026074375.1. NCBI lineage: Eukaryota > Viridiplantae > Streptophyta > Magnoliopsida > Asterales > Asteraceae > Tanacetum > Tanacetum coccineum. The sequence goes on along the minus strand of BQNB010011346.1, from coordinate 10,048 downwards.
GTTCAACTCTTTCTGATCTAGAATATGTTACAAACTCTTGTGATCAGTGAACACAACGTACTTCGTACCGTACAAGTAATTTCTCCACATCTTGAGAGCAAACACTACCGCTCCCAGTTCTAAGTCGTGTGTGGTGTAATTTTTCTCGTGAATCTTGAGTTGGCGTGATGCGTAAGCTATGACTGTCTCCTTTTGCTTCAGAACTGCGCCCAACCCTTTACGAGAAGCATCACAGTAAACCATGAAGTTTTCACTACCTTCGGGCAAAGATAAGATCGGTGCACTACATAACTTTTCCTTCAACAGTTGGAATGCAGCTTCTGCCTTTTCGGTCCAATCGAACTTCACGTTCTTTTGAGTCAACTTTGTCATGGGTTTGGCAATCTTCGAGAAACCTTCTATAAATCGTCGGTAATAGCCGGCAAGTCCTAAAAATTGACGAATTTCTGTCGGAGTCTTGGGCGATGCCCAATCCTTGATGGACTCAATCTTAGCTGGGTCCACGTGAATGCCTTCACTATCAATCACGTGACCAAGAAATTGTACCCTTGACAGCCAAAAATCGCACTTTGAAAACTTGGCGTACAATTCCTCCTTCTTAAGTAACTCCAAAATTAACTTAAGGTGTTCTGCATGCTCCTCCTCGCTCTTGGAGTAGATCAAGATGTCATCAATAAAAACGATCACGAATTTATCTAAGTACGATTTGCACACCCGATTCATCAAGTCCATGAATACTGCCGGTGCGTTAGTCAATCCAAAAGGCATTACTTGGAACTCGTAGTGACCATAGCGAGTCCTAAACGCCGTCTTTGGAATGTCCTCGTCACGAACTCTGAGTTGGTGATAACCAGACCTCAAGTCGATCTTCAAGTAAACACTTGACCCTTGCAAATGATCAAACAAGTCGTCGATTCTCGGAAGTAGATATCGATTATTCACAATCAGCTTGTTTAGCTCGCGGTAGTCAATACACATCCGAAAATATCCATCTTTCTTTTTAACAAACAAGACTGGGGCTCCCCAAGGTGAGGAACTCAGTCTTATAAATCCCTTTTTCAGAAAGTTCTTGCAGTTGAGTAGACAATTCTTGCAGTTCCGACGGTGCTAAACTATACGAGGCTCGTGCCACAGGTGCAGCACCAGGGACCAAGTCGATTTGAAATTCAACTTGTTGCGTTGGTGGTAATCCAGGCAAGTCTTCTGGAAAGACCTTCAGAAAGTCCTGTACAATCGGCACGTCCTCAAGTCGCTTCTCCTCCGACTTGTCTTCGGTTTCCTTCTTTGTAACTTGTGCTAGAAAAATTGGGCAACCTCTCTTAATATATTTTTGAGTTTTAGTGCACGATATAATGCTTAACTTTGACTTTTATCCTTTGCCACCTCTATCACCTTGAACAATCAAAACTTCATCTCCATAGGGAATTCACACGATCTTCTCATCACAAACGATCACCACATGATGGTTCGCTAACCAATCCATTCGCCGTTGATGACGACAAAACTACCAAGTTTCTTACTGGCATAGGGTCAAAAATTTAACTGGTGACCTAAGCAATCCTAAACTACAACCTTTAAAGTACGTAGGTATTAGTTTCAGAAATTCTTCCGTCGGCTAGTTCGACAGCATAGCTAACGTCTAAAGTATCAAGGGTTACATCAAGAAAAGTACTAAAAGTAGTCGACATGAAACTTTGATCGGCACCAGAATCAAATAATACAAATGCATAGTGGTTGTTGAGAACAAACGTACCCTTGACGACATTTGAATCAGGGTTAGTGTCTCCTCCACCTAGCACATCTGATTTTCCTCTTGCTTCACCAATCCCGTTCTTGTTTCCAGCTGACTACCCACGTTTTGTATTTTTTTACTTTGGTAATCACTCTTGTAGATGTCCTTGCTTTCCACACTTGAAACCTGTTACAACCCTCTGATTCACTACTTGACCCCTCTGAGTAGAAGTAGTAGAATTTGTGACCTTACAATCCTGGGTCAAATGCCCAACCTTGTTACACTTCCCACATCTCACAGTGCATGGCCCTTCATGATGAAGCTTACACTTGTTGCAGAGAGGCAACGGTCCATTATACGGTTTTCTCTCATTGTTGCCAGCCGTATAGGCTCTTGCCACATTCTGACCTCCAACATTTGGCCTTTTGAATGGTGGCTGCTGTCCACGGTTGTCTCTCTGATTGACCTCCAACCTTCTTTTGTTTTCAACATTTTTCACAGCATATCCCTTCAACTTTTGGTCCATTAAGTTGTTAGCAATCCGAACAGCATCTTAGAGTCTCGTGGAACCTGCAGCAATCACATTACCCTGGATATTATCCGGGAGACCTCCAATAAACTTCTCAACTCGATCCTCCTCTTCGGGAACCATCTTGGTGCACATCATAGTCAACTCTTGAAATCTCTGAGTATAAGCAGCCAAATCATTGTTCTTCATGGTTAAATTTCACAGCTCAGATTCCATCTTTTGAATTTTAGTCCTTGGGCAGTATACTTCAGCCATTAGCTTCATGAGCTCTCTCCATGACATGGCAAATGCAGCATCAGTTCTAATAGTCCTCTTATGTGAGTTCCACCAAGTTAGTGCATTGTTTAACAGTGTGCAAGTAGCATACTTGACTTGGTATTTCTCTAGACAATTGTTGATATGGAAAACTGTTTCCATCTTCTCAAACTACCTTATTAACCCGACAACTCCTTTCATTCCCTTGAAGTTGAGTGGTTGACACTTCATGAAGTCTTGGTATGTACACTCTCGAGCAACAGGCCTAGCATCCTTATTATTCTCATTTGGATTTCCATTTCCACCATTTCCATTTCCACCATTTCCATTATCGCCGTCGCTGCCGTTTTGGCTTTGACTTTCAGCCTCGAGAGCATTTGCAGCACGGGTCGCTTCATAAGCAGCCAGCGCTTCCTCCACTCGTCGGTTCACGAGTTCTTCGATTGCCTCCGGGGTCATACCAGAAAAAGTGATAGTCATGTTCTACAGCACAAGACATAGCACACGGTGAGATTCGATACGATATATAGCCACTATAAATGGTAAGTAAGGTTTATATAGGAAAATACAATAGAACATGTTTTGCCAGAACAAGTAAATAACAATAAAGATGAATACGCGAGAGAATCAAAACAAGCTTTTCATATCATATATAAAAGCATCAGTCGGTTACATTCAACCCATAATGGGGAACTTGATTTAAACTAAAACTACTACTAACAACTGGTTCTAATATTAGTCCAAAGTCCATACACAGCATCATGGACGAAAACCTAAATGCCTCGCAGCGAATGTCTCCAATCTCCTAAATCGCATCCTATCATAGTAGCGGAACCTACGGATCTGCCTAAGCTCACTCTCCATAAATCTCACGCGTCGCCGAAACCTATCGGCTCTCGCTCTTTCCATCATCATGGTGCCTCAAAGTCTCGCGTTGCTCCTCTCCAAGGACGCAACCTGCTCAAGTAAGCTAGCTCTCTCTCCACCAGCAATCAAACTCCTCGACTCTAACTCTCTCTGTCCCATCTCAATGTCCTCTATCCTCTGAAGAGGTATCTCTAACATGATCATAAATATCCTGCAAACCCTCCTCAACCTGCTCTAAACGCTCTATAGCATCGGGCATAAGCATAGCATCAGGGATATCAATCCCGACAACCATATCCACTCCAACCTCCATAGTACCTCTATTACTGAACTCGACCTCGTCCTCTACATCAACCCCAACATCGACCTCCATACCAATACATGTATCAATCCTAGCCTCAACATCACTATCTACTGCAACCTCAACAACCATAGCATCAGTCTTAATGTCCTCTAACACATCCGTATCAATGTCCTACTCAACACTATCCTCTGATGAAATAGAATCCCTAAACCTCTTGTGAGGTGGAAGAAGATCAGCACGGGAAGGAACTAAAGCTCTCGTATCATGGATAGATAAAATCATGGTAGCAGCAGGGGACCTACATCTCTTGCGAGATGGTCCAGCAGATGACTCGGAAGAAGAATCCCCAGCTGATGACTCAGATGTCGTCGGTGGATACCTGGTAGATAATGGGGCAGACCTCCAACGGAGATAGGCCTCGCTACATCGTGGAGTCCTAGCAAGCGGTGGATGAACAAATCTTGATGGTGTAGATGAATCAACTACAGTGGTGTCTGGTGATGTATGTCCAGATAAGGAATGACCCAAAATAGAATGCCCAGATGATGAATGATCTGAAGATGAATGACTCAATGATGATCCGGAAGTAAAACGATCCAAGTGATGTGATGTGTACCTCAATGCTAAACGATGAGAAGGTAAATGTCTAACCGACTTCCTCGCGGTCAATGCCCTACATGGCCCACCAGGATGAGTACGGTAAAGTTGACCAATGGGAATGTCCTCCCTGGGTCGGATAAGAATAGCTCATCATCGACGAATCCCGAGTGGGGCAACAATAGGTGCAAGTGGAAACTCAGATGATGGTGCAACAATAGCAGACGGTGCAGGTAAAATAGGAGCAGTAGGGATCTCTAGAGTAGAAGTAGTAGGTGATGATGATCGTAATGCAACTCTGCTCCTCTATCTAGTAAGCATAGCCTCATGAGGTGTAGGTGATACATGACTCTCGGGTATCTCAATATCTGACTCTGAATCGTCTAAACACAGAAAAGGTAAAACCATAGGTGTTACAGATACGGGAGGTGGTGAACTCTCCGATGGATCAGCCTCTGATGATGAATAAGTATCAAACTCGATCCCCGGCATGTGAGGCAACTGCATTCGTCCCCACCTCCGGTGCAACCGGGACCTCAACAGAAATAGAACCGATAAGGATAACTCGCTGAAAAGCGGATCCCACACTCTCGACTGATACGTCCAAAGAAATAGAAATAACCGGAGTTGCCATAACCTACACAAGCAAAAGTTTATATAAATCCCCTTTATATGAAACCATGCTGATGCGTGCAATGCAGGAAAAATATAGATGTAAGGTATAGTCATGGCAAAAATTATACGTAATATAATTATGGAGGAAGTATTATAATTAATATTAGCGTACTTATCGATAGTAATTATATACGTAAGCAAGTAAACACGTAGGATCACATACTGGTTATAGACCTGGCCTAGATATACTACCTGGTTCTCTATAACCTTGGCTCTGATACCAATCTGCCACACCCCTAAACGGGGCCTGGATGAAAAACACGTGTCCGGGGGCGTGATGTCATAATATACATCACATAAGATACAAAGAACGGCCTCTAAGGGTATGTTTAGAAATCCAACATCGTTGCATTAAATAAAATAGATAAAGTTTTACATAGGTTCATAGATAATAGGCGGAAGCGAATAAAAGGTTTTAAAGTTTGACAACGATGTTAACATAGTTAATAATAATTCTTGAAAATCGGTCCAAAGCAAGGCAACACCATAAAGCAAGCAAGGACATCCACACTAAGCACCTGAAAAAAACATGCTAAAATGTCAACATAAAGTTGTTGAATTCATAGGTTTGAATTTGATTTAAGAGTGGACCACAAATATTTCAAAACGTATGTGACTATTATAACATATACAATATCACATAAAAGGGTATTTACGTTGCACAAAGCTCATGACACCAAAGCTAAATATAAAGGGAGCATACAAAATGCTATATAAACTTGACCTGGCGGGTGCCAACATGGTGCTTCACCGTATCACTCGACATGGTATACGTCCGTTGATCATGTAAGAGCTACTTACACGGACTGGGATGATTTGTCCCAATAGATCTATTTACAACACTCGCGCTCACTTACCAATCCAACTGATCATAAGTAACTAACGGTTCATGATAACTCGGGCATACAAGTTTCAACATTTACTTAGGCAATACGTAAACAAGATTGGGAAAAACGTAAAGCATTTGTGTCCAATGTTTAAAAGCAAGCAATGTTTCTCACCCCGAAGTAATAAAGCAAAAGTAGTAAAATGTGGGGCTATGAACTCACCTTAGCAAAATGAGCAAATGATAATCATGCAAGAAAGATGATATAGAAATCTAGCCGCGACCTAGAATAATAACGCGTCTTAGGAAAGCGGGAAGTATACGAAATTTGAACGAATTGTTTATAAAGAGAAATACATCAATGGGTGTTTGTGCTTTGGTTTGATTAACAAAACATGACTGAATAAAATTATAAGGTTTTTCGTTAAGTTTCGGCATTTAACCAAAAACTACTATTTTTAGTAAGTTCCTATTTTAGGAAAGTTTTTAGTTTCGGGATGTTAATACCGTCCCCTATATTTGCAGAATCCATATGTCCTTAAATGCACTAGGGGACCCTAAACGTCTAACCATTAAGTCTACCTCACTAACATTTGCCAAACTTACTATTTTAGAAATCTTAACGCTTTCCCTAAAATATGTTTATGACGTTTCAACTGAACCTAATTAATATATATGGGTTACTATATGTTTCGTGAATGTTTTAAAAGCCCAAATATGTCTGAAAGTGTCCGAAATCCTGTTTTACTATTCACATCAGCTCACTATTCATTTATTTTGCCGACAAATGTTTCAACGTTCATTTCGCTATAACTTGGCCGTTTTAAATCCGTTTTTAGAGTGTGATATATGAAAACCTATCTACTCGAAACAAGCTTTCTAAAGACTACCTTCTCGCCTAATGAAAAAACTTTTAGGTCGACCAAAACCCCAAAACAAATTTGGATCAGCAAGCACTTTTTGCCAAGAACGCAACCAAAATCCACTCAAACTTCACAATAGTGCCTAATTTAGCCTAATCTTCATTCACAACTAATCCACAACAAAACCACACCTAAAACTAACCTAATCTCATCCACATCAATATGTCAACACACTAATCACTTCACTTAAACCCAAATCACAATATTTACATAAAAGATTCATAAAAGTTTCCTTGTTTAACTAACTCATTTCATTTCTTTTGAAAAAATTACACAAACACCATAGGATTCATAGATCTATTGCAAGAACATAAGAATGATATAAAGAATCAAGAGAGATGACAAGAAATGCTTACAAGAATGAAGAACAAGTAGAAAAATCACAAGATCTATACCCCAAAATAATAGATCTATAAAACACAACAACAATCTTGAAACCCTAGTTTAGATCTTGAAGAAAAACCTTGAAATCGAAGAACCAACACTTGAAATCACCTTAGGTAACCTTAGAAATGAACCTTGTATGCTTGGATTATGCAAGAAATCAAAGAAAATAGAAACCCTATATGGGTGTTTGTTGGCCGTGGGTTTCAAGAAGACAAGAGGGAGAGAAAGAAATGTTTGGAGGCTTGAAAATGACCATTAGTCAAAGTTCGTTGGAACTCTCGGCAAGGAGCTGAGTATACCTGGGAACGAGAAGACCAATTCCGGATAAAATTTTAACAACCCGAGTTTTTCGACGCGTATGACGATCGCGTACCTGATGTCGTAAATTATTATTTTACGAATTTCCGTGAACGAGCGTCGACATTTAAAATTTTATTTGTCGATAATAAATATTTTCGTATTTTATTATGAAAAATTTGAAAAAGATTTGATAATTTTTATTTTTGACGTTTCGCGAGTTGACGTTTGATCGCGTGTTCGTTAATCGTTTCGAGCCTCGTAAAAATTTACGACACATCTCGTTATTATTTTTATGATCATAAATTATTATTTTGTAAACTGTGTCGTCTTTGTTCCTTGACCTTGGTCAAGCTCGCGTATTAGTTAAATAGACATGTTTACTTTTACTTTGTATAAGTGTTACCTTTAATTAAATGTTACAAGACTTTAAAAAAAAAAAAAAAATACATGATGAGCCTATCTAGCTCAAAATAGCCGACAACTATAGCAAACAAACACACACTACCCATTTGATTTCCCCATAAAAGAATGATTACATTTATGCTTCCCATATTCATTTAGCTTAATATATACACATAGTAAAAAGTCTTTTTTTTTCCCTGCTCTCTCCTTCGACGACACACACACAAACAAAAGCCCCATCAAATATTTCTTTTCTTTTATTATTCATGAAAACCATTAATCTTAGCCCAAAGATGGTTTAAATAAATATAAAACCAAGGTGGAAGTTGATTTTTGTCTTCCCTTTTTTTTTTTTTTTGTTGTACTCGTCGAAACCCACCAACACACACCCAATGCCATTTTGATGTTTCCAACTATCAAAATAACCT
>BQNB010011345.1:20049-81708 GCA_026074375.1 Tanacetum coccineum | reverse complement strand
ATTAGCTTTGTGTAGGTTTATAAAGTAGTAGATTAGATATTAAGTAGTAGATTATATAAGCTGGTATGATAAACTTAGAATGTGTAGTGTTATGTTTTTAGAAAGTTCAAGAGTTTTGACTAGTTTACTTCTGATGTGTTTGATGTTAGTTGTGCTTAGTAGGTGTATATAAGCTTTCATTAGTTTAATTTTTATTAGGTTATGTAATTTTGATATTGATGAAGTTGATTTATAAGATTTTATTAGAATAAGTTTGCATTACATTACATGTAGTAGGTGTTATAAATTTTTGTTAGGCTTCGTTAAGTTTTTGATGATATGTAGCACTTATACACTAGGTTTATAAGCTTTCATTAGGTTACGACTAGTATGTTTATAATGTTTCATCAGCTTTCCTTAAGGTATTATCTTTGTGTAGGTTTTATAAAGTAGTAGATTAGATAACTGGTAAGATAAACTTAGAATGAGTAGGTTTGTGATTATATGCAGGTTATGATGTACAGATTCTCATTTGAATTGTGTTTTTACAGTGATCAGTGTTATGTTTTTATAAAGTTCGAGAGTTTTACCTAGTTTACTTCTTATGTGTTTGATGTTAGTTGTGCTTAGTAGGTGTATAAAGTTCTCATTTAGTAGTTGTTTATGTTTTCATTTAGGTTTCGTGAAGTTGTGTTCTGATTTGCCTTGATATTTAATAATGATGTAGTTGATTTAAAACATTGATGCAGTAGGTCTATAAGCCTTCATTAGTTTAATTTTTATTAGTTTATGTATTTTTGATAGTGATGAATTTGATTTATAAGTTTTTATTAGTTTAAGTTTTAATTAAGTTACACATAGTATATGTTTTAAGGTTTCATTAACTTCTTTAAGTTTTTGATTATATAAAGCACTTATCCACTAGGTTTATAAGATTTCATCTCGTTTCCCTAAGTGTTCTTTTCATGTTTTTTTGTTATAACATAGTTATGTGGTTGATTTAAAATATTGATGCAGTAGTTTTATGAGGCTTCATTAGTTTGAACTTAGTTTAGTGATTTTTAGATGTTTTTGTTTTTCTTCATTAGGTCTATAAGCTTTCATTATGTTACGACTAGTATGTTTGTTTATACTGTTTCATCAGGTTCTCCTTAAGTGTTCTTTTTCATATCCTTTTTTTGTATAGCATAGTGATGTGGTTGATTTATTAAATTGATGCAGTAGGTTTTCTTGGTTTTGTATAGTAGGTGTATAAGGTTTTGTTAGGATTTGTTACGTTCTTTTCTCATTTGTTTTGATATCTTATAGCGTAGAGATCTTAGTCATTTTGATATGATGCATTTTTCTTTTACTTTTATGTTATACTGTGCGAGTATGTAGCTGCAAATTGTATTGTTTGTGGTTATATACTGTGCGTGATTGTGTACAAGGATGTAGTCTATGTATATACTTTAGTTTATATAAATTTTCATTACTTTACTTATATTAGGTGTTAGGCTTCGTTATGGTTTTGGTGATATGAAGCAATGATCAAATAAGCTCTTAGTTATTTTTAGATGTTTTTGTTTGTTTTCATTAGGTCTATAAGCTTTCATTAGGTTACAACTAGTATGTTTGTTTATACTGTTTCATCAGGTTCTCCTTAAGGGTTCTTTTTCATATCTTTTTTGTATAGCATAGTGATGTGGTTGATTTATTAAATTGATGCAGTAGGTTTTCTTTACTTTCAACATAGTTTAGTTTTGTCTGCCCTATAGTTGTTCTTTTTTAAGTTTTGCCCTGATGTGGTTAGATATATCATAGTAATGCATTGAATTTGTAACATTGATGCAGTAACTATTCAATGTTTTTAAACATACAGATGTTTAAATTGTTTGTGGTCATGGATATGTTGGTTATTATATGTTGATGCGATGGAAAATAGGACTTGGTTTCCTTGAATAATGATATTGGTGACAAACCTTTGGAAGTATGTGAATTGTTTTTGTGTCGTTGATCAAGCCTATGCTTTTCTAAAAGGATTTATGGTTAAAAGGGTGGGTTTTGATGTTTAGACAGAATAAATAAAAAAAAAATAAAGTTTCTAAATCAGGGGTGGTTCACCACAACTAAATATACAACAGAAAGACTTCTTACAATGTAAATATCTCATCTATTAAATTAGATGACTATAATATCCATCTTTTAAATTAGGATGCACTTTTTATCCACCTTTTTACAGGGGAAAAATTTTTGCTTTATCTCTTATAGCAACGTAACTTGCATTCTAAGGTAAACGAGCTTCAGCAACCTCTATTTCATGCCATTCTATATATGTTTACTTCTGTAAACATCCTATTATGTTCAATTTATATCTTAATATCATTTTACCAGTTTACATTATCCATTTAACGTACTTTTCAAAACGTTATTTCAAAACAAGCATTAAACGTTAACGTTTACATCAAAACCCTAATTATATGTAATGTATACATATAAAATGAATGTGCAAGACTTTAAAGCATGTGTACAAGTATCAATACACAACATTTGAATATCTTTTCCCTCCTGAATCAAGTTACAACTTTTTAAAACACAATGTACAAGCTAATCATGCCTAAAAACCTAATCAGGTCAATTTAAACTCCTAAATAACTTTAGTTTCTTACCACCGCTTTAGCAAAAGGTACAAGCACTTAATGCAAGATTTCTAAACCCTAAATCTAAACCTTAATTCGTCCTAAAACCCTAATTTAAAACCCTAAACCCTAAACGAAACCCTAAAACCCTAATTTCACTTTAAACCTAAAACTAAACCCTAAACCTTAAAACTAAACCTTAAACCTTAATCCTAAACCCTAATATAAATCCTAAACCTTAATCCTAAACCCTAAACCTAACTCGAATTTAAACCCAAAATCCTAAGCCGAAACCCTAAACCAACCCGACACCATTTTTCTTTCATTTTGACCCATTTTTAAACTAAGCTAGCATCCTACCACCTCTCAAGCATCACCATGACATCACCAAGCAGCTTACAAGCACCTCTATCACCACCCTTAAGCACCAAGTCTTGCTTTGTCACCTCCTTGTCACTTGTGGTTAGCCGTGACCCTCCAAGACCCCCACAACCTTCCACCTTGCTAAGCTACACCTCCATAGCCCTCAATACTCATTCCTAGCCTCCCTTAGTCATCTATCTATAGCCCTTGACCTTTAGACACCAAGAAAAGTTAGGCACCAAGGGTGTTTCACCCCTATATATAGCTGAATCCAAGCAACCATTCCAAAACCATTTATTTTGGATTTAAAAACCCTAAATAAACGTCACGTTTTGATTTTTAGCTATCGATCCTTTTTCTAAACTTTTGTTACGTTAACACATCTTATTTTAGCTTATTCTAATAAGCTATAACCTGCAAATATCATTTGGAACCCTAAAATAAGCTTGCATGGCTTTTTGGACTTGTTTTGTAAATTATTTCCATGCAAGAGGTATATATCGTAACTTTCTGAAATTTATAACTAAAGGGGCTGAAAATGTCATTATTCCAAAGTTATAACTATAAGGACCTATCTTGCCAAGTTCTAAAGTTAAAGGTTTAAAATTTTTATATACTTTATTTTATAAAGACCTAAACTTGTAAAAGTTTACAAATCCGAAGGGTATATATTGCCATTTTACAAACTTAAAAAGATAAAATATAATATTTTTATATAAATTATAAAAATATATATTAATATTATAAAACTCGATTTTATTAAAACCCGACACACTTATCGTTATTAATCATCGATCGGCGCATTATAAAACAATTACATTATATATTTAACGTAATTTATCATCGACTAACTTTTGAAGAAACTTAAAATCTTATCGTATCATGTTACTAGGGAGCTTCATGTAAGGAGTTTCATTTGGGTATACGTTTTGACGAGTTTGCTGGATTTACGATTTAAAATGTCCTGGCTCCTCAAACGTTTACTACAAACCTCTGAATTATGATGACCCGAACAGTGATGCAATATTTCCATAAATTAATAAATCAAAGTAATACGTTAAACTCTATAAAGTTTTGAAACATAAACCATCACACTAAGACTTGACATATTACCCCAGGTTGTGTGACGAAGCCGTTACTTTCACTTGATATACTTTTGCCATCAATCAGATTTCCCTATACTGTTAAGGTGAGTTCATAGCCTCGCATTTTAAATCTTCTAATGTTTTCATAAACCCGCGAGGGGGATACATGCTATAAACCATGAATACGAGTATTTTTCCAACTGTATGCTATCCTGATATATTATTGCCTAAGTCCTTACTTTTTCCATTAAGACCCCACTATCATGAACCGTTAATTACTTTTCGGAGTAAGCGCGAATGCTGTGAATAGATCTATTTGGGACTGAGCTTCCCCGTTGGTGTACCTATACTTTCTGGTAACCAAACGCACTTCATTTGAAACACTATGTGGGTGTTTGGCAAAGGCACCCGTTGGGGCAACTTATTGTGATTATTGATTATCTCAGGTATTTGAGCAACTTATGGCATGGACTTGAAGATGGCTAAACTATTATCATTCAAACTTTATGTTTTCATGTAGGTATTGGGACCTCTGTTTGTAAAAACTCTGATGAAATAATGAATGATAACTTATCTTTTAAAAACGTCTCTTTTGAGTTATTTTCTATGATTATGACTGTTGTACTATAAAATAATACCCCAGATTAGCTTCCGCTGCTATATGTCAAAAATGGGGGTGTTATACTAAACTTGGTGAAGACCCAAACTTAAAGTGGTTTCTATGTTCAAAAGAAGGTAAAAATCCAGAACCGGCTGCTGATAAGTCTAAAGATGCTACATCTGATGTTAGTGAGATTACTACGGATGAGAATGTTATAGTTAAGCAGACAAGGAATCGAGGCTCTAGTAGATGTGGTTGTTTGGCTAAAATTCAGATTAAAAAGTTTAAAGGAAATCTTTACCGAGTGTATACTTTTATAGAAAGGCATAACCATCCTCTTGTAGCTAAAAAGGATATGATATACATGAAGAGTTCACGTGATTTAGGATACATGAAGCAACATTTTCTGTTTCAAGCTTCTAATGCAAATTTTGGTCCTTTTACGAGTTTTAGGTTGTTGAAACAGATGTGTGGTGGGTTTGATAGAGTGGGTGCTACTGTGGTTGATTGTAAGAATCAAAAGAAAAAAATGAACTTATTTATTGGCGACCGAGATGCATAGATGGCTATTGAAAAGCTTTTGAGCAGAAAGTAACATTCTCCAATATTTTATGTGAATTATAAATTAGGTAATGCAACAACTTTTTGTTCTTTGATGCATTTGACTTAAGTTTATTTACTATTAGTATCATTTTGACTCATTGGGTTTTAACTATGATGCAATATTTTTTGTACTGTCATGCAGTAGTTTATTATCACTTTCTTAGTTTTGTTTGTTAATCATAAATTAGGTAATGCGTCTAATTTTGTGCTTTGATGCACCTGATTTCAGTTTATTTATTATCAGTTATTTACCTTTTTTTTATTGTAGGCGATGATGATAAGTTGGTTGGTCTTTTTTGGGCCGATGAACAAGCTATTAGGGACTATGCTGTTTTTGGTGACATCGTCTCCTTTGATGCTACTTTTCGTTCAAACAAGTATGCTATTCTTCTTTTTATTTTATCAAAAAGTATACTAGTGCATTACATGTTTATCACTAGTGCATTACAGGTTTATTTAGTCGTTTATCTATTTTTTTTGTATGCGTTATATTAACATGTAGGTACAAGATGGTGTTTGTACCTTTTACTAGTATTAATCATCACAACCGATGTATAACTTTTGCCTCGGGTTTACTTTCTGATGAGACAGTTTGCGCTTACAAGTGGCTGCTTGAGAAATTTAAAAACGCTTTTGGTAAAGATCCGAATGTTGTAATTACTGATCAAGATCCGTCTATGAAGATTGCAATACCGGAATGCTTCCCTAATACTCGACACCGCCTTTGTATGTGGCATATCATGCAAAAGTTGGTTACAAAGGTATGTATTATGGAATTTTATATGTTTATGGTATAATGCTTTAATCTGGTATTTATGAATTTGATTATAAACTTTGATGCATTGAAAATTACAACTATAATGCACTAGATTTTAAATCTGTAATGAATTAGTATTTATGAAGTTGATGATTTTATAAACTGATGCACTAGTTTTACCCTTGTAATGCAGTTGTTTTCATATAATTTACCCTTGTGATGCAGGTAGGGACTGCAATATGCAATAAGACAAATTTCAAGAGACGTATTTGTGATATAGTATGGACATATCAGATTTTGCCTTATGAATTTGAAAGAGAGTGGGAAATTATGATCAAAGATTTTCAACTAGATGATAATAAATGGTTACAAGATATGTTTGATATTAGGGAAAGTTGGATCCCGGCATTCTTGCGTGATGAGCTTATGGCAGGCCTAATGCGTACCACTTCTAGGTCAAAAAGTGAAAATCATTTCTTTGGTAAATAGACGAGTCCGCATTTGACAGTCGTGGAATTTCTAAGCCATTATGACATGGCTTTCGAGTATCAGAGGTATATTGAGCATAAGAATGATCATGATTCAAGATATAAGAATCCAAAACTCAAAACTGATCTTCAGATGGAGAAAGAAGAAGTACTTTTTACACTCGAACGATATTTTTTGATGTTCAAGATGAGATTTATGCTTCTTATTCCCATTGCATGTCGGTAAATGTTGTCCAAGTTGATAATGTTGAGAAATACTTTATTCGTGATATGCAAGCTGAAAACAGAATCAAGGGTGATAACAACTTTGTTGTTTATCAGGTATGTCTTCACCATGTTACTATTTAGAAACACTATGCTGCAATTGAGTATAATTATGATGCAATAATATTATAATCCAATGTATTACTAGTTTAAAACATAATTTTTAGCTTATAACAGATTTTTTTTATTTACTTAGTTTTTGATAATTCTGTGACAACCTGAGAATTTCCGTTCAATAAGTTAGCCGTTTCCGTGTAGTAATTTGATTTTTTTAAAAGTTTCGTTAAGCTTTTCTGTTTAACCGGGAAGTTATTTCGTTATTGTCTGAGAATCGTCTCGGGGAGCGAACCGGGACACCAAACGTTGTAGTATTTTGGCAATAGCCACGTTTTTATGTTTTAGAGCAATATTTAAAATTTCGTAATTTTCCGTGTTACCGTTACTCGTTTCGTTATTTACGTGATCCGTGGAATTTAACTACACTTTGTTGTGCATGCATGCTTGGAAATTAATTCATCAACTAGCACTAACTATCCTAGAAAGTGGGAAAAATATTTTTGGTCCCCCTTTTGGCCATGCTCCAACCGGTCACACACATACATGTATACATAGGATTCAAAAATTTGAAATCAAAGCACTAGACAAGCTAGCATGGTTAGAGGAAAGGACTAGTACTAGCAAGCTTGTGATTTGAGGATCATTTTGGTCCCCTTTGGCTCTCTTGTCTTGTTTTCGGTACACACACACACACACTAGTAGTGTGTGAAGTAAACATCTTGGTATATAATTCATATCACCTTCATTTGTTCATTCCATACACACACATAAACTTTACTTCATCTTTCTTTCTTTTCCCTCTCTTTGCCGAAACACCAAGCACACACAACTCCATTTGTTTTTAATCTTTGATCATCCACTTGAAGATATATTGTTCGTGTTGATTGTTAGTTCATCCGGGTAATTTGTAAAACAACGTTTGGGTTGTTTTTGATTTCTAATCCACCTTTCGTCGTGTTTCTTTGTAAGTCATCTTTACTTTTCATAAATAAGTTGTACTTTTGCATTCGTATGATCATCCCGAACAAGGTGTACAAAGCGGATCGTTGTGAAAATCATTATCTAGTTTTCTATAAAACTACAAGTCTCAAAGTTTAATATATTTCTTTATAAATGGAAGAAAATAAAAAGTAGTTGTACTTTTGCATTTAAAAGTTCATTATGACTATGTTGATATATATATATTGCTATTGCTACGGCTATATCGTTTACTTAAAGATTTATCGTATGTTGAGTTAAATATCGTTGGCGAAAAGATTAAGTAGATGTTGGATTTGTTGTAAGCGTAAGTTGAATGTCGAAGAGGTAAAATAGATAGTTTCACGAGTCGAGGTTGATAAAAATGGAAAGTCTATATTTTTAGAAAGGTCATGCCGAAATTTCGTAAACTTTATAAAAGCGTCGAAAATATACCTTTATTTATCAAACTTATGATAAAATGTAGAAAAACGTAAGTGTCGAGTTTAGGTCAACATTTTTAGTTATCGAGTCAACGTTGATGTGTCGGGACACTAAAAGACGAAATACACTAAAAGACGAAATACACTAAAAGACGAAATACACTAAAAGACGAAATGTACTAAAAGACGAAATACACTAAAAGACGAAATACACTAAAAGACAAAATACACTAAAAGACGAAATACACTAAAAGACGAAATACACTAAAAGACGAAATACACTAAAAGACGAAATACACTAAAAGACGAAATGTACTAAAAGATGAAATACACTAAAAGATGAAATACACTAAAAGACGAAATACACTAAAGGATGAAATACACTAAAAGACAAAATGTACTAAAAGACGAAATACACTAAGAGATGAAATACACTAAAAGACGAAATACACTAAAAGATGAAATACACTAAAAGACGAAATATTTTCTAAGATGTTTTGAAGTGTCGTGACTTGTCAAAACTTATAACTTTCGAAAGTACGTTTTAAAAAGGGATACGCCGTTGTTACTCGTGCTCGGATGATCCAATTTCTTGTGTTAAGCGTTATTCTTTGTACATCTTACTTAAACGACAAAAAAACTTATATGATAGGTTTCGATTGAAAGTGAGATTTCATTTTCACTGATTGATTCTTTTTGATCCACTACCCGATAAGGTGGGTGTGTCATAGCCCTCTTTTTTTACTCGTTGTGACTAAATGTTTTATAAACTTAGGGTGAGTAACATTGCTTGCTTTTATAACTGGTCAAAAGTACTTGCGTGAGATTTTCCTGTTTACGTGTTGGCATAAGTAGCGTTTAGACCATTACTGCTCCATCTTATCTGAACCGTCAAATCTCTTGACTGGAGGACCGGACGAGGGAGCGGCGAGTGTTATAAATTGATCTATTGGGATAATTATTCCCTTCGGTGTGAGTAGCGCTCACTACCCACGGGGCTCCCGATAAACGGATATATACCATGTCGAGATTTAAGAAGGTAGTCTTGGTCAGTTACCTCGGGGGCTTGTTTCAACCTAGCAGTATACTATGCTATAAAAGTAATTAGCTTCGGTGTCATGAGTTTAGCGCAATGTAAATACCTTTTTATGTGAAGTTGTATCTGTTATAACTGTCACATATGTTTTGATATCTTGTGGTCCACTGTAACATCGTTTGAACTAAACCTATGAATTCACTCAACTTTATGTTGACCGTTTTAAGCATGTTTTTCTCAGTTGCTTAGCATGGATGCTGTTGATTGACTTATGTGAAGTCTATTTGCCTGTACCGGTTTACCAGAGATTTATCTATGTCTTTAAATACCGTTATTGAACTTATTTAAGCTTCCGCATTTTAACGTTGAATCTTTTAAATTTTAATCGATGTAAAACTTATTATTATTATTTTAAAACTTTGCAACGGTGTTTATTTTTAAAACGTACCCTTAGAGGTCGTTCTTTATGCTTTGTACTTGAGATGCTCAATAAAGTCACGCCTCCGGACACGTATTCCGTCCAGGCCCCGTCTGGGGGTGTGACAAATTCCATTAGTGATGTATTATTATTATTGTCCTTTTGTAACCTTTGCCCTTTTTGTGTTCTGAATATTTCATTAATAGTCCTTTGACTATTTGACTTTTGTCAGTTTATTCAGATTTTGTACCATGTTGACGGTGGTGATTTTATGAGATATGTGATGATTTGAGGTTTCTTGTGATTAATAATCCTTTTTGAAAGGTATTTGTGTTATGTGTATTCCGGGTGGTTTGACCTGTGAATTTTGAGAAATGCCGAAAAACGAGTCTGATACGTCCGTTAATGTCCAAATTGAATTTTAAAGGGTTTAAAGTGTAAATATGGCAAGTGAATACTCTAAGTTAATGGAAAAGTATTTTTAAGGTGAATAAAAATGCTTTTTAACTTTGGGGTAAATGTCACGGTTGAGTTTTATGAGCTTTTAAGTGGTTTTTTTTTTTTTTTTTATATTTTTTTTGACACGAAAAGAAAGGCCGAGACCTCATTGGGATTACCATGGTTGGTCATATGGTCAAGGGTATTGAGACAAGGAGGCTAGTTATAGATCCTTGTCTTTTTTGGGTACACATATATGCTTAACATCTAAGCATTTCTCTCTTTTTCTCTCTTTGTGTTTTGTCCGCCACCTACAACACACACACTCATAATTTTTGAACTTTGATTAAGAAAACCTGAAGACATAAATATTTGGGGTTGATTCTAGTGTTTGGTTATTCATTTAAACAACGTTTGGGTTGTCCAATTCGTGTCAAAATCTACAAATTTGAAGATTTTCTTGTAAGTTTTCAAATTTAAATTTTGTTTGTCCTTTGGGTTTATGTTGATGCATAGATGTTAGTTGTACAAGTTGATCGTTGTGAAAATTGATTTTTAGAAGCGAAACGAAAGAAAAGGGTGCGTTTGGTTCGTGAATAGTGAAAAAGAAAATAAGGGTTTTTGTAGTTTTGATGTTGTGGTCGTGATGGTTGAATAATATATGTTGCTAGAATGCTTATTTTTGATAAGTTGTTTGTATAACTTATTCGGGCTTATTTTTAAGCTATTTCTTCGCTTATTTGGGCTTAAAGGCCACGTGTAAATTCCAAAAGTCACTAGGAAATTGATTTTGATTATTTTTGTGTTATGGCATATGCTGTGGACTATTTTTGAGGCTTATGGTAGTAACCAAAAGCGACACGTAGCTTATTAGCTTATTTTAAAGCTTAATATACGTATTTTAGAGTTTATGGACTCACGACCCAATAAGTCTATTTAAATCGCGGCTTAACGGGAGGGCTTATTGTGGTCCGGATTATTTCTACATATAAGTATATACTTATATATGTAAATGGACCTTGTTTTTGGACTTAAATAGTATTTGGACTTATAAATGTCCTAATGGACCATTGTTGGGCCTTGAGGCCCAATAAGCGATATTTGGTCATTTTGAGAGTTTTGGTGAACTTTTTAAAAGAGAAATGTATTTACGAAGTGATATTGATGGTATTTTGGGGAAAACGTTTTGGTGAACGTTAAAGTTTGAGATTTTGGAATTTTGTCGAAAAGTGTCGAATTGTGAAAAGTGTTTGGAAATTAAGGTTTGAAACCTTAGAAAAACGTTGTAAACATGTACGGGTCATGTCGAAATTTCCTAAAAAGTTTATACTTAGAAATTTTACTTAGAAATTTTACTTAAAACATGATTTTTGATTTTTAATAATAAAATATTATTTTATTATTTTATTTAATTAATAAATTCACTAAAAGACGAAAAAATATAATTTTTCTTGAAACTTTCCTAAGGTGTTTGTTGTGATTAAACGTGTCGTTTTCAATCAAGGAATGATTATTTTGAAGTGATTAAGGTGTACCGAATGGACTTGTCGAGATATATTTATAATTAGATAAATTCATAATATTAATATATTACTTATCTTTTTGCGCTAAATAGAATATGTATGTATTATCGGTGAATTGAGATTGATTTGATTGGGAGATAAGTAGTAACCATCCACACCCACTAAAATGTTTTGGGTAATTGTAAAAAGGTCTAAACTTATGCATCACACCGTGAAGATTGTTTTTGAAGTGATTGATTAAAACGAGACATTAACTGGACTAGGTCGTGTGCGGGCGTCGTTGTATTTGCTTGTGTAGTAGAAGTTGGTTGCTAAAGGCTTGCTTAAGGTGAGTTATCGTAGCCCCACTTTTTACTGGTTTTTTTCCGTTAGGGGAAAATGACACTCAAATGTGGTTTTGAATGTTTTGGAATTGACTCATGTGCGAAATGTGGTTTTGTTTTTGGGACAAGATATGTGCTTATGACTGTTATGTGAAGCTTTTGGTAAAGACTTTTCAAATCCGTTTATGGTTGACAATTTACCAAAAATTGTATGGTTCTCAACTCTCCTTGCTTCACAACAAATAGTTGGCTAGTCCAGGATCAAACAGTTCTTGGTAAAGACTAATCAAATCTGTTGATAGTTAATAGTTTGCTAAAAACTATATGGTTATCAATGCACCATGTTTTTGCAATGAAGCATTGGCTACTCTAGGGCAAACGACAACTGGTAAAGAGTCATCAAATCCGTTTATGGCTGGTAGTTTGCCTAAAACTATAAGTCCACGATCCACCTCTCTCAAACGGTTACACATTTGGAACTAGAGAGGACAGTCTGAAACTTATAGATTTGATGGATTTGTGTACCAAATTGATTGATAAAGTTACCATTTTGGAAAATGCTCTTAAATAGTGTAAGGATTCTCATGTTCAGATGCTAACATTGTTGATAAAGAATGTCAAGCTCCAGTTATGATTTCAGATGCAGAAGAGTATTTGATTTCAGAGGATCCTGTCAAACAGGGGAGGATGGAAAGGTATATATTTGAAGAAGTGTACAGGAAGATTATGCTTGAAGCTAATACTACTAGGTATAAGCTTAATACTGCTAGTGTTATGTTTGTACTGCTGGGGATATATTATAATTCTTAAGAGAAGTTAATACTGTTAGGTTCAAGTTAGTACTGCTAGACCAAACTTAGTACTGCTAAGTGACCTATAGTACTGTTTGAGCCATAACAAAATTAGAAAAAGAGCCGTTGAGATATTTCTGCCAACAATCTAGCTTATAAGGATTCATGATAAGTTCAAATCTTTGACTTCTCACAAAATTCCAAATTATTAATCAACTTTTCATTCATCAAAATGGAAAATTTAGAGTTTTACGGCAAACATAATATTGTAAATTGGGAATATATCTTGTTGGGAATGACAGAAGCAAAAGATTCAGAAGTCTGCAAGATTACAAGAACAGATGGAAGTTCAAGATTTCATGGAGATATTCAAGCATTGTTAAGAAGACTTGATAGACAAGATTTGAGACAACTCTACAGCTTGGTTCAAGAAAGATTTAAAGATCATTCACTTGAAGGTCATGATTTAGATCTATAGGGAGATCTTAGGATGTTATTTAATCCAAATAAAGAAGATGACATATGGTTGAATAAACAATATTAGGAGTTGTTGAGATGGAAATTACATGAATACAGTGGTGTTCACTCTTTGTTCTTAGATGGTACATCAATACAGATCAACATGTTAGTAGAAAAGAAGTATCCACTGAAGAAGGAAATCTTGGAGAAGATGATCAACTTGAAGATTGAAGCAGAAGAAGAAAGCACTATGGCACATGAGCTTATAAAGTTTATCAAATCTGAGATTACAGAACAAAGTTAGTTATGAAGAGTTTTTTTTAAAGCTATCAGGAATAGAAGCTAAAGTGTTTGAAAGAATCCTCTCAAAATCAAAGAGCTTTAATTCAAGAAACTTAAGATTTGAAGGTAAATCATAAGTTTAGGGGAGGATTGTTGGGAATTAAAGAGCTTCTACAAGATAATGCTGCTGAAGGACTTAATATTGCTAGTAATAGTTAGTACTGCTAGTAATAGTTAGTACTGACAGTACAAAATGTTTAGTACTGCTCAGATAGTTAGTACCGTTAGTATAAAATAGTTAGTACCGTTTAAGAGATATGCATGAAATGTTATAGGAAAAGATATGCATTATCTTCTAACACGTTTTGTAAGCCTATTAGGGTTTTTCCTTGGTGTATAAAAGGAACCCTTACGGCATAGTTAGATATATGCTTTCATAGATCAATATTCAGAGAATAGAAGAAGAACACGATTAGTTATTAGGCAAAACATATAGTTGTTTTGTGATTTATTCAATATAGTGAAAGTTCTGTGTTTATTGTTTGATTATTTCTTCTGAGTATATAAAGATTAATTCCGCATAATCTTTATATATACACCACAAGGTTTCTAATCTAGTTGTTTAGATTTATCTAAGCAGAACAAAAGATCCATTCAATTAGAACAAACATGGATCAATTAAGAATGTCAAGAAAAGAGGGAATATGGGGGAACCTAGAAAGGATAATAATGGTAGGGATGATAATAAGAGGGCTAGGACTGGGAATGCTTTTGCTACTATTCTAAACCCTATAGGAAGAGAGAATACGGGTACTTGGCCCAAGTGTACCACCTGCAACTCCTACCAGGCACCCAGAGGGCCGTGTCACATATGCTTCAACTGTAACCACCCAGGTCATTTGGCAAGGGATTGTAGAAGTGTGCCGAGGAATATGAATCCTGTTAATGCTAGAAACTCAACTGTTAGGGCATGTTATGAGTGTGGTAGTACCGACCATGTCAGGCCAGCTTGCCTTAGGTAGAATAGAGCACAAGGACCGAGAGAAAATCGCCCAAATCAAGTTGCTGCTAATAACGGGGGTTAGGGTCATAGAAACCAAGGGAACCAGGCTAGGGGTAGGGCATTCATGTTGGGAGCAAAGGAATCTCGCCAGGATCCGAACATTGTGACGGGTACGTTTACTTTGAACAATCACTTTGCCACTACCTTATTTGACTCTGGTGCTGATTATAGTTTTGTTTCCACTACTTTCATACCTCTGTTAGGCTTAGAGCCCAGCTATTTAGGTTTCAAGTATGAGATTGAGATAACTAGCGGGTAGCTAGTAGAGATTTATAAGGTTATTAAGGGTTATAAACTGAAAATCAAGGGTCATGTCTTTGACATCGACTTGATACCTTTTGGGCATGGGAGTTTTGATGTAATTATAGGTATGGACTGGTTGTCTAATTTCAAGGCTGGAATAGTTTGTCATGAGAAGGTAGTGAGGATACCACTACCGGATGGCAAGGTGCTTAGAGTATTAGGAGAGAGACCAGAAGAGAAAGTAAGACTTTTGATGAGTGCTAAGGCTAGTGATAAGAAACAAGAAGAGATTGTCATGGTTAGAGATTTTCGTAAGGTATTCCCAGATGACCTATCTCGATTACTGCCTATTTGGGAAATTGAGTTTCGAATTGAGTTAACCCCTGGAGCAACGCCGGTAGCAAAGTCTCCTTATCGTTTGGCACCTTCTGAATTAGAGGATTATTAGGACAACTCAAGGAACTCCAAGACAAAGGTTTCATTCGACCAAGTTCGTCGCCTTGGGGAGCGCCAGTGTGTTGTTCGTTTAAGAACAGGATGGTAATCATTTTAGGATGTGTAATTGATATAAGAATAGAACAAGTTAACCATTAAGAATCGTTATCCACTTCTAGAATGATGATCTATTTGATCAACACTAAAGGGTTATCAGTTTTCTCTGAAGATAGATCTAGTCTAGGATACCACCAACTGAGAGTGCATGAGGATGACATTCCAAAGACTGCGTTTAGAACTCGTTATGGACATTTTATGTTCATAGTAATGCCCTTTGGACTGACTAATGCACCAGCAATATTTATGGATTTGATGAATAGAGTTTGTAAGCCGTATCTTGATAAGTTTGTGATAGTATTTATTGACAATATCTTAATCTACTCTAAGACTCAAGAGGAGCATGTAGAACATTTAAGGTTAGTCTTAGAACTGCTCAAAAAGGAGAAACTGTATGCTAAGTTTTCTAAGTGTGAATTCTGGCTAAGAGAAGTGCAGTTTCTTAGGCATGTGATAAATGGTAATGGAATTCATGTGGACCCTAGTAAGATTGAAGCTGTTAAGAATTGGAAAGCCCCTAGAACTCCGACTAAGGTTCGTTCGTTCTTAGGATTGGCTGGGTATTACCGTAGGTTCATTGAGAACTTCTCTAAGATAGCTAAGTCTCTTACTATCTTGACTCAGAAGAGTAAGACTTTCGATTGGGGTGAAGGAACAGAATTGGCATTTCAAACCTTGAAGGATAAGTTGTGTAATGCGCCTGTTCTAGCTCTCCCGATGGACCGGAAAGACTTTGTGGTATACTAAACGAATACCAAACATAGCTGCGGAAAAATTCCTAGCGCAGATTATTTAACGATATACTTTAATATGAATACGTTAATATGGTAAGTGGTTCGTGTAAACATTCAAAAATAGAACGTGAAAAGATCAAATATAATTGCAACGCATGTAACATGAAACAGTAATCCGATGTGTAATTAAAATCTCGAGGAATTAATAGTAACATATTAAGTTACCTTTCCATGTTTCAATCAATAAATTGTTAGTAAAATAAGACTTTCAAATAATAAATGTTTCAATCATAATAAATGCATTTTTACTACTTAATGGTCATACCAAATATACCAAAATAAAAAATAAAAAAATAGAAACATAATAAATACAAATTTGTCACACTTTATTACCATTTCAATGAACAAAATTCAACCTTCCTACCATATCCCTTTCAATCGTCCAGCTATGAATTTTTATTGCTTAACTAGTTTCTTAAGATACAATTAGTTTTCACTCATTTAATATTTCAAATAATTCAAATTCATATCACACCAAAATTCAAAGTTGATGATCAATATTCAAGATTCTCAAGTTGACTATGACACAATACAATAAATATCCCCCCCCATTCAGGGTTAAATAAACACAGTTTTCAATATTTATACAACAAAATGACAACACTTCTAACAAAATATAGACATAATTTAAATGCTAACCAACTACAACATTATTAAAAAAATTCAACAAATTATAAGAAACAATTAATAACAAAGTTACAACAAATTTAGGTAACAAAATTCATAAATAAAACTTATAAGCAAACAAAACAATCTATTCAAACAAATTTACACAAATAAAATTTTCAGTAAAATTTATACAAAAACTTTAATAACAAATTTTTTAAGAGAACCATAGAGGATTCTGTCAATGCAGCGGGTTCAACATAAATGCCGGCAAGACTGTGTCCAAAGATTCCGGTGAGCCAATAATTCCGGCGAGCAAAGATTCCGGCAATCAAAGATTCCCGCGAGCAAAGATTCCGACGGCACCTGTAAAAAATGTTATAACATAAACAGATATAAAGATTTATTTGGTCTGACTAACGCACCAACAATATTCATGGATTTGATGAATATAGTTTGTAGGCCTTATCTTGATAAGTTTGTGATAGTGTTTATAGACGATATCTTAATCTACTCTAAGAATCAAGAGGAGCACGTAGAACACTTAAGGTTAGTCTTGGAACTGCTCAAAAAGGAGAAATTGTATGCTAAGTTTTCTAAATGTGAATTCTGTCTAAGAGAAGTGCAGTTTCTTAGGCATGTGATAAATGGTAATGGGATTCATGTAGACCCTAGTAAGATTGAAGCTGTTAAGAATTAGATAGCCCCTAGAACTCCGACTAAGGTTTGTTCATTCTTAGGTTTGGCTGGATATTATCGTAGGTTCATTGAGGACTTTTCTAAGATAGCTAAGTCTCTTACTATCTTGACTTAGAACTGTAAGACTTTCGATTGGTGTGAGGAACAAGAATTGGCATTTCAAACCTTGAAGGATAAGTTGTGTAATGCGCCTGTTCTGGCTCTCCTTGATAGACCGAAAGACTTTGTGGTATATTGTGATGCATCCGGGATAGGACTAGGCTGTGTGTTAATGGAAAGAGGTAAAGTGATAGCCTTTGCGTCTAGGCAATTGAAAATTTATGAGAAGAATTATACTACCCATGATTTAAAGTTAGGTGCAGTCGTGTTTGCACTTAAGATCTGGAGACATTATCTATATGGGACAAAGAGTGTCATCTATACGGATCATAGAGTTGTTTAGTGATTATGACTGTGAAATTCGCTACCATCCTGGTAAGGCGAATGTAGTGGCTGATGCCCTAAATAGGAAGGAAAGAGTAAAGCCTAAGAGAGTTAGAGCTATGAATATGACCCTTCAGTCGAGTATCAAGGATAGGATACTGATGGCTCAGAAGGAGCAGTAGGAAGGAAAGAGTAAAGCCTAAAGAGTTAAGCTAAGGAATATGATCCCTTCAGTCGATATCAAGGATAGATACTAGCGGCTCAGAAGAGCTGTAGATGAATTGCAGTATACGGAAAAGTTTAGATGAGATGATAAAACAAAAAAGTGATGGAGCCTTTGTACTACCTTGATCGAATAAGGTTACCTTTAAAGGTGAGGTGAGAACCACTGATAAATTGGATGAAAGCCCATAAGTCTAAGTACTATGTACAACCTAGGAGCTGATAGATGTACTATGATATAAGAGATAGGTATTGTGGCCTGGAATTGAAAAAGGATATATCAGAGTATCGTTAGTAAATGTTGACTTGTGATAAACGCCAAAATTATACAATTTTCTATGGCGTTATTTATGTAGTAATTTATCATTTCCCCGTGAACTTTTGGTACTTAATTAAGCTTGAATTTGCTTATAGGTTCACTTGAAAGACTCTAGAGAACCCAAGCTATGAATCTATACATTTTGGGAGACGAATACAAAAAAAGAAAAGAATTTCTAGCCAAAGATCAAAAAGTTTCGCGCGCACTTTCGGTGAATCCAAAACAAACCGTCGCACTTATAATATGGAGCGCCCGTACATTTCTCCTAAAAGGTTTGAAGTATAAAGTCTAAGAAATTCTCCTGCAGTAACTCCTCAAAAAAACCGCCGCACTTCTTTTGCAAGTGCGCCGCACATTCCAGTCAAAGTCATTTAAAAGTAATCGCATTAAACTCCCAAGTTCGCCGCACTTTTACCTATGTGCGCCGGCACTTTTGTACCCAATCTTGCCTATGAATAGAGACGAATATCCATCCTTAAATCACCCATTCCTCAAATCTCTCTTCATCAATATTCTCCTCGCACACATCTATTTCCCTCCTTTTAACCAAAAACCACCAAGAAACACCTTCTAAAGTTTGAAGAGAAAGAGCTAAACGATCAAGAACGAAGACGGTTTCCTAATAGTTTATTGAAATAAGGAAGTTTTGTGTAAAATCTACTTTTGTTATTAAGCCTTAAGCCATGGAGAGGCTAAATCTCTCATGACCTACTCGGTGAAGTTACGATAAGAATCAGTGTTTTTGGAATGATTTTCATCGTTTTAATCTTAACTTATGTTGCAAACCTGTTATATTCTTATCTTAAACCCTTTTCTTATCCAACTTAGATTATATAATCAATTGGGTATAGGTCAAAGACCTAGTTATGATCTATGTGGTTTTTAAAGATTTGTCTATGGTCTTTAAGTCTTTGGCTAGAAATCCACTTTCGTAAATTGATAAATAAAATAAGCTTTGATATAATAATAACTTGATTATTTAAGTGACACATTTGGTCTAGTTAACTAAATATAAGTCTTAAGTTAATCAAGTTAATTCGTAAAAACGTTTTCTGACGAGAAATCATTTTTATAAATTAAAGTCCCATCTTCAAGGTCAAATCATTTCCAACACTTATAAATTATTCTTAACTACCGAGTAGTCATACTTTTTACCATTGATAAAACTAAAGTTATTTTCAAAATTGTTAAAGTCTATTTTCTTTCTGATTATTTGAACACTAAGTGTTACTCTAATTTACCCTGTGGACGACCAGGGTCTTAAATACCTAAAAAGATTATATTACATACATGGGTTTTTTTACTTTTACCCGTGTGTTTCCATATAATTGTTCGGTATTTTCAGTCTTATAAATTTAAAGCTTTTGAAACACATCAAAGTTTTTGGCGCCACTGTCGGGATTTCTTAGCTGTTCTGTAGTCAAACTCTAGAAAATCTCTTTAACTCTCCCTCTTTTTCAAATTGCCGTACAGTTTTCTGGCAAACTGACCCGAACAATTTCTCCTTTGGATGCATACACATGCTTCCAATTTTGAACTTGTTGAACCATTACTTGAACTGGACTACACTTAATCGAAAGACGAAACAGAAGAGTTCCATTCGATCAAAGAAACAATCCACCTAAAAAACGCTTAGAATTGTCTATCCGCCAATTCTCGACATCAACCACTTTCGTCACTTTCTAGTTACTCTTAAAAACCTTTACCCAATGGATGATGAACCCATGTGGGCTAATACTGACCATAGTTTCCCGCTTTGACCCTCCTGGGTTCTGCAATCACTATTCCTGAAACTGCTAACGAATTTGCTATCAAAGGTAACCACTTGACTCTTGTCAAGGGAAACCAATTTGATGGAAGAACCAAAACCGATCCTCATAAATACATTCATGAATTCCTCGGAATCTGTGATATGTTTAAATACAGAGATACTAAAAAATGAAGTCGTTCGCCTAATGATGTTTCCCCTGTCACTCACTGGAGAAGCAAAAACATGGCTGGACGAACTCAATGAAGGAACTATATATAAAAAAACCATGGGATAACTTCGAAGAACCGCTTTCATAGCCGATTCTTTTTCCCCATCTCTTTTCCGACCGCCTCGGAGAATCAGAGCTTTTCTCCTTCTCTCTACATGAGAATTAATTCTAACCGACGCTTGGCTTCGTATAAAAGGAAATGCGTCTGAAACTGTCAATGGGTCAACAGACTGTCCAAAAGGCAACATTATCAAAATATTCTATCATGGTCTAAGAGAAATAACCCAAGAAGTTCTAAATGTGTGGTGGTATTTTCCTCTATA
Organism: Tanacetum coccineum; assembly: GCA_026074375.1. Taxonomy (NCBI): domain Eukaryota; kingdom Viridiplantae; phylum Streptophyta; class Magnoliopsida; order Asterales; family Asteraceae; genus Tanacetum; species Tanacetum coccineum. Next base: position 61,000 of record BQNB010011345.1, on the reverse strand, counting down.
AAACACCAAATCAAGTTTATCAGCTTTTGGAAGACAAGGTCTTACTAAAGCTCGACTGGTCTAAAAACCAAAAATCCAAACCATCTCTTAAGAAAAAATAGTTTGCTGATTCGCCGATGAAGGTAAGCATAATTACAGTAACTGACAAAATTAATGGCCCTAATGGATTCCATGACCCTGAAAATGGATCTCAGTATAAATAACTTCAAAACCATGCTAAAAAAATCAAAACCCGAGATCTTTATATGAGTGAAGATATAAACCTATGTCTGGAGAAGAAGAAGAATGCCAAATTCAACTTTTCATAAGACTCGTTTTTACAATGATTACCGCGACCAAGACTCAAATCATGATAATTGGCGTTCAAACGAACGAAGTAGTTACAATCGAGACAACTACAGATCCAATACTGATGATAAACCATACGATCTTCAAAAACAATTCAACGATTTCATGAAATCTCAGCAATCGACCAACGCTTTCCCGGACAAAGAAACTTCATGATCCTTAAAACTCAACTCAAAACTGTTTGCCACGAAAAAAAAATCATCAAGCTTCATTACAAAACCTTGACAACCAAGTTTCGATAGACTTGATGACAAGCAACTGGTCGACCTTCTGGATTCTCATCCCAGATATACCTCAACACAAAAACCCAAAAGGACACATTACCAAAGTCCTTAAACCAACCACCCACAAATCTCGCCATTACATGAATGCCGTATTCACAAAGAATGGTAAATCCTACAACCCACCAGTGGACTCATATTAATCAAACAAACTAATACTTGAAAAACCCTATCCAATTTCGACAATAGAGATGAAGAAGACGAAGAACCTACACCACAATCGAAAATTCAAAATCCAAAACCAGTCAAAGAAACTACATTATCCAAACCATACAAACCAAAAATCCCGTATCCTTAACGTCTAAGGAAAGAAAAAATGGAAGCTCAATACGAAAATTTTCTCGACGTAATCCGCGCAGTTCGAATCAATAAAACTCCAAAAAAAAATCGATGTCTTTCTAGGTCGGAATGCCTATATGGAAAATTTCATCAAAGGAACCTCATAGCAACAAACATAAAATCGAACAAATTTTTTGGCCGCTTTTCATTAGTGATGAAATTCATAATGATCCAAAAACAACGTTCCCACCTAAACCAAAGAGTACCTTGGAAGTTTTTTTATTCCATGTAATTTCAACAAAACTTTCTCCTGCAATGCCTTAGCCGACCTTGGTGCTAGCATTAACCTTATGCCATATTCACTATATGCCAAATTATTTCTCAAAAATTTTAAACCTACTAAAATGAGCGTAAGATTAGCCGACAGATCATTCTAATACCCTGTTGGAATAGCTAAAAATATGCTTGTTGAAGTTGGTAAATTCACCTTTCCTGCTGATTTCGTTATTCTCGAAATGGAAGAAGATAGTAAAGTTACACTTATTTTGGGACGACCCTTTCTTCACACTACAGATACGAACTGAATTCGTGGCTTGGAACTAATACTAAAACAAAAACGACTCCAATAATCTACAAAGAACTAACGGTATGGCTGATGCGGTAATTCTAGTTAAACAGAAACAACTCAACCTTGGAGTTGGAACTGAACGAATGATTTTCAATATCGATTCTGAAATAAAACACTCCTATTCAAACGATTATACCTGTTTTAGTATTGATGTCATCGATGAAATCTTAGAAGAAGATTTTGACACTCTTCTAAATGAAGGTAGTAAAATTCTGCATCACCATGAAGGGACCCATCACGAAAGAAGAAATCTTTGCAGAATTTGAATGAATTCATGGCAATGACTGCCGATGAAAACTCTGACGTTGAATCCGATACCGAAGATCCGCCATTCGAAAAAATCACCATCAATACTGATTATAAGACAAAACACTCCGCAAAAGAACCTCCTATGGATCTCGAACTATATACCCCCTTCCTTGATAATCTGGAATATGTATTCCCTGGAATAACCCTCTTTTCTTCCTGTTATCAATATCACCTCAACTATCCAAGAAAAAGAAAAACAAACACAATATGTCCTTAAAAAATCACCAAGCAAGCCCTTTGCATGGAAAGAACAACCGATATTCCTCATGGTATTTTTGCTCCATTCATTTTGCAAACACAAGATACAACTTTTGGATGATAAGAAACCCGTTGTCCAAAAACAAAGAAGGTTAAATCCGAATTAACGCAGGAAGTTGTCAGAAAAAAGAATTGTGAAACTCTTGGATACCGACATAATTTATCCAAATTGCGATATCCTAGGTTAGTCCCTATCCATATTTTGGTGTACCCAAGAAAGGTTTGTATTACATTTTTCCACCAACGAAAATGATGAACTTGTTCTACCAGAACCATTACAGGTTGGCGAGTATGCATCGATTATCGTAAACTCAATGAAGCAACCGCAAAAGATCATTTTCCTTTACCATTTATGGATCAAATGCTAGAAAGACTCGCAGGAAATAAATATTTTTGTTTCCTCGATGGTTTTTTTTTGGTTAATTTTCAATTCCTAATCGATCCTAAAGATATATGAAAAAACAACATTCACGTTGTCCTTTTCGACATTAACAATTCGCTATAGGCGAATCCTTTCGGGCTAATGAATGCTCCTGCCACATTTCAAAGATATGTTGGCAATCTTTCACGATATGATCGAAGAATCAGTCAATTATTCATGGACGATTTCTTCCATCTTTGGAAATTCTTTCACACGTGCCTAAACAACCTTGATAAAATGCTCCAACGTTGTAAAGATGCTCATCTCGTCCTAAACTGGGAAAAATGTCATTTCATAGTTCAAATGAAGAATAGTGCCTTGGACAACAATGATTCCATGCAGGACTTGAAGTCGACAAAGCAAAAATCGATGTGATCTCAAAACTTCCACCCCTACTAATATCAAAGGTGTTAGAAGCTTTCTTAGACATGCCAGTTTTTACCGACATTTCATTAAAGACTTCTCAAAAATTGCTTGACCTATAACTAAACTACTCAAAAAAGATACTCCATTTGAATCAACGATGAATGTAAAAAGCTTTGAATTATGAAAGAGTAAACTCACATGTGCTTTTGTAATTGTAAGCTCGAACTGGAATCTTCCGTTTGAACTTATGTGTGATGCAAGTGATTTCGCTGTAGGAGCCGTCTTAGGTCAAAAAGATGGTAAAAACTTTCACCCGATCTACTTCGCAAGCAAAACCCTTAATTCCCGCTCAAACAAAAATGCACCGTAACCAAAAAAGAACTATGGCTGTAGATTTTGCATTTTTACAAATTCAGAACCTATCTTACTTTCAAAAAACTAGTGTTTCATAACACCGATCATTCAGCTCTAAGGCACTTATTTAAAAAGCAAGATGCTAAACCACGCCTTATTCGATGGATCTTACTTCTACAAGAATTCGACATAGAAATCAAAGATAGAAAAGGTACCGAAAATATCGCAGCCGATCACTTATCCCGACTTGAAAATATGCGACAAAACAAATGATAGTGAAGTCCGATGATAACTTTCCCGGTAGAAACTCTAGGAAATCAACACCAAAGACGAAATCGTGGTTCGCAACTTTCAAACTACCTATCAGTAATATTATAGATCCAAAAGGGATGACATAATCAACAAAAGAATAAATTTTTCTCTAACCTCAAACGCTACACTTTTTTTTGGAGGAACCTACCTTTTCAAAAATAAGTTTTCCGATTGTATGATCAGACGTTGTATATTCTAGAGGACCAGAAACCCGAACCATTTTAGATAAATGTCACCACGGACCAACAATTGGACATTATGGACCCAACATAACTGCTAAAAAAGTCCTTGAATTCAAGGATTTTATGGTCAACAAATCATAAAAGAAGCTCATATCTAGTCGCTATGTTGAGCATGCAAAAAGACCAGAAATATGATTAAAAAACTGTGAAAAGATGCCCTTAAGCAACGTTTAAGTAAGTGAAATTTTTGACATATGTGGATATCGACTTTATGGACCATTTCATTCCCGAAATCATATAAATTTGAATACATTCTAGTCGCCGTAGATTACGTATCCAAATGGGCCAAAGCTCAAGCTTTACCAACCAATGATGCCCGAGTAGTAATCACCTTTCTGAAGAAGCTATTTTGCCATTTTGGAATGCCCAAAGCTCTAATCACCGACCGAGGTACCCACTTCTGTAACAAAATAATGGAAAAAACCATGAAAAGATATGAGTTAATCACCGTTTCTCTACATCATATCACCACCTCAACTAGTGGTGCAAAGTTGAAAGCACAAACAGGGCTCTAAAGAATTCTTGTAAAAACTGTTAAAGACATTCCTAGCAATTTGTCAAAAAACTTGATGATGCTCTTTGGGCTTTTTTCCGTACAGCTTTTACAAACACCTACCGAAACCAAACAAAAACCATACAAACTAATAGATGGAAAGAATTGCCATTTAACCATTATGAAATTAAACACACGGCAGATACTTGGGCACATGAAGAATTGCAACCCATATTAATCGCTGCTGGTGAGAAAAGAATGTTCCAATTACACGAGTTAGACCTAACTTAGATACCAAGCATGATAAAACTGCCCCTCATCTATACAAGGAAAGAACCAAAGTCTAGCATGACAGAAAATTTACGAATGAGAAAGAAAACAAACAAGGAGGTAAATAAAGTCCTACTTTTCACTCCAAAGTACAATTTAAAACAAACGAAACTTAGATCTCATGGTTGGTACCTTTATGTAGTGAAACATCAATATCCATCCGGATCTGTTGAACTTTAAATGAAAAAGAATGAAAGACCTTTCATAGTTAATGGACACCGAATCAAACTATATCACGAAGAATATAATGACCCAAGGGAAGCAGTCACTCCCTTTTTTCCAAATAAATGACCCCCGAAATACGAGTCTAGCTAACGACTCTCTTAAAAAAATTAAGCACTTCTCAGGAGGCAGCCCGTGCTTTCACTTAAGTGTGGAGGAGTTCCTCCTCCATTCCTCTACTAATATTTTTTTTAAATCAACAAAAATATTTTCTCTTTGTGTGCTTTTGTTTACTCTTAAGCAGGTACTCTAGCTTAAAAGATGTGGAAAATTACTGATGTATGCTCAAGATTAGCTTTACAGCTATGTCATACTCTATGCCCGGGAAGTACCGTTTTCCTTTAATTTTTTCCCTAGTTTTATCTCTATTATTAGTTTATCACATTGAGGGCATGTTCAACTTTAATGTAGAGGTGAGCCAAATAAGGTAAAAATAAATCATATCCCTCTATGTTTGCCCTATTAAAAATTTTCAACCTAATAATTTTATTATAGTTTTTGAAAATTAAAAAACGCTCTTAGTAAGGCAAGTCTAACCGGATTGACATTATAGCTAGCACACCCCAATCCACTAAATTGTGAGAAATCTAAGCCTAAAATATCGGGTATCCACCTTTGGTACCTAAGATAATTGATGCCTTTAGCTTGTTCGAGTTTAAGGGTTGAATTGCATCATATGTGTCTTATTATTGTCGTTATGGATTTGTACGTATGGACATTGTCACCTTTTCTAGAACATTGGTATTGGTTGAAAATTATATATGAAGAATCCGGTAATTTAAAAGAAGCTCTAGAACTTGTGCTTAATCATCATTTACTAGACCGAAGTCTATCACATGAAATGTATCTCGCAAAGTCTTATTCTCGCAAGCGATCCTTTTAATACTATGTATGCTGAAATTCCTTGAAAGTTGAAAAGAAGAAAGTCTTGTGCTAACCCTTTAGCTGTAATAATAAAAAAAAAGAAGTACTATATTAGTTTGTAATAGTTCAAAGACATAAAGGCTTTGTTTCGGCGCATGAAGAATGGATACTCTCTATACCCAAGTTCCAGCCTTCCCGATCAGGTTTATGTTGTTTTAAGTACAATTCTATGGTATTTTCAAGAATATTCTGTGGCAAATTGAGTGTTTCTTCCACAAAAACATATTTAAAAAACCCTATCTGAGTGGCTGAATGAATATTAAAATCCAAACACTATCCCTATGTGAGGTGCAATGCTATAATGTCTATGCCTGAAAAGTTATCTAATATGCAAACTCTCTCTTAAAAATTCAAATTTTCTCCACGTCACGATAAATATTTTTTTTTCTCGCTTCCATTGCTTGAGGGCAAGCAATAAGCTAAGTGTGGAGGGATTTGATAACGCCCAAATTATACATGTTTCTATGGCATTATTTATGTTTATTTTATCATTTCTCAAGAACTTTTGATACTTAATTAAGCTTGAACTGCTTATAGGTTCACTTGAAGACTCAAAGACCCAAGCTCCCGAATCTATAACATTTTGGGAGACAAATACAAAAAAAGAAATATTTCTAGCCCACATATCAAGAAGTTCCGCGCCGCACTTGCTACATTGTGCGCCGCACTTTCCTGTGAAGCCAAAACAACCGCCGTGCACTTATAAAATTGTTGGTGTCCGCACATTCGCCAGAAGTTTTGAAGAAATAAAGTCCTAATAAATGCTCTTATTCATTAACTCCTCAAAACCACCAGAACTTCTTTTGCAAGTGCGTCGCACTTCCAGTAAAAGTCATTAATTGTAATCGCATTAACTCCCAAAGTTCGCCGCATATTTTTCCTATGTTGCGCCGCACTTTTGCGCACCCAATCTTGCCTATAAATAGAGGCGAATTTGCATCCTCAAATCATCCCATTTCTCCATTGTCTCTTCATCAAACATCTCTCACGCACACCTATTTTCCCTCACTTTCACCTAAAACACCAAGAAACCCCAACCTTCTAAAAGAAAAAGAGAAAGATCTAATGATCAAGAAACGAAGACGGTTACCTAAAATAGTAATTAAAATAATAGAAGTTTGTGTAAAATCTATCTTACTTTTGTTATGAACTCCCTAGCCATGAGAGGCTAAATCTCTCATGACTACAACGGTGAAGTTTAAGATAATGTAATAAGTGTTTGGTATGATTTTGATCGTTTTAATCTTAAGTTTTATCGTTGCAAACCCAGTTATATCTTAATCTTAATCTATTTTTTCTTACACTTAGATTATATAATAATATCGGATAGGCAAAAGAACCCGTTTATATCTATGTGGTTTTAAAGATTTGTCTATGGTCTTTAACGTCTGTGCTGAGAAATCCACTTTCGTAAATTGATAAACAAAATAAGCTTTGATATAATAATAACTGAATTATTTGAGTGACACATTTGGTCTAGTTAACTAAATATAAGTCCTAAGTTAATCAAGTTAATTCGTAAAAACGTTTTCTGACGAGAAATCATTTTTATAAATTAAAGTTCCATCTTCAAGGTCAAATCATTTCCAAGACTTATAATTTATTCTTAACTATCCGAGTAGTCATCTTAATTATCATTGATAAAACTAAAGTTATTTTCAAATTTGTTAAAGTCTATTTTCTTTCTGATTTTTCAAACACTACTCTAATCCTTGTGGACGACTTGGTCTTACCTAAAAAGATTATACTACAACTTGGTAATACTTTACCCGTAGTGTTTCCATATAATTGTCCGGATTATTCCGCTTAATAAATATAAAGCTTTTGAAACAGCATCAACTGTTTGAAGTAAAGGCTGAGCATCAAAGCATCTGGGCTGCTCCATCAACCTGAGATTCCTGTATGGGAAATAGTGAAGGATAGCTATGGATTCTTGTAACTAAGTTGCCTAGGACTAGTATTGGGTATTGACACAATCTTGGTCATTTGAATGACCGATGACTAAGTCGCACATTTTCTACCATAATCGCATGTAGGATTCATAAGATGGAAAGGTTAGCTAGAATAGTATTAGAATAAAATGTTGTCTAGACATGGTGTGCCAATATTGATTAAATGGATCCATATAGTCCATTTCACATCAAGGATTATGGGCAGTCAATTGCAAGAGGCATTAAGAACGTCGTTTAGACATGAGTACGGTTTTATCAACCTCATACTGATGGTCAGAGTGAGCTTACTAATTCAGACTTTGGCAGACAAGCTTAGAGCCGTGCGTCCTAGACTTCGTGAGGAAGTAGGGATAGTTATATTCGTGGTTAGTTTTTGTATAATAATATTATCATTCTAGTGTAAGATGTGCTCCGTTTGAGACATTGTATGGATAAAAAGTTGTCGATCGCCATTATTGTGGGCTGAGGTTGGAGAAGGTCAGTTGATAGGATCTGAGTTAGTGCAAGAGACTACTAAGAAGATCTCGCAGATTAAGGATATACTTAAGGCTGCACGTAATCGTCATAAAAGTTATGCTAATAAAAGGAGAAGCCTTTAGAGTATTTAGTGGGGTGACTATGTCCTTGCACCAAAGTGTCCGCCTTGGAAAGTTGTGTACGCTTTGGGGAAAGAAAGGGGAAGTTAGCACCTAGGTTTGTTGGAACCGTTTAAGATTATATTGAAAAGGTAGGCCCTGTGGCCTATCGGTTAGATTTGCCTGAGGAATTGAATGGTGTTCATGACACGTTTCACGTGTTGAACCTTAAGAAGTGTTTGGCTGATCCAACGCTGCAAGTGCCTTTGGATAAGATTTGAGTTGATGCTAAGTTGAATTTTATAGAAGAGCCTGTGAAAATTTTGGACAGAGAGTTTAAGAGGTTGAAGCGTAGTAGGATTGCCATCGTCAAGGTTCGGTGGAATTCGAAACGTGGCCTTGAATTCATGTGGGAACATGAAGATCAGATGAAATTGAAGTACCCGCATTTGTTTAGTGATGTTAGTAGTTGAATTTCGGGGACGAAATTCTTTTAAAGGGGTAGAATGTAACCTTTGCCCTTTTTGTGTTCTGAATATTCATTAATAGTCCTTTGACTATTTGACTTTGGTCAGTTTATTCAGATTTCGTACCGTATTGACGGTGATGATTTTTGTGAGAATTATGTCAAATTCAGGTTTAATGTGATTAATAATCCCTTTTGGAAGGTATTATTGTGTTATTTGTATTCCGGGTGGTTTCACCCGTGAATTTTGAGAAATGCCAAAAAAACGAGTCTGACACGTCCGTTAATGTCCAAATGAGTTTTGAAGGGTGTAAAGTGAAAATATGTCGTGTGAATACTCTAGGTTAATGGAAAAGTATTTTTAAAGTGAATAAAAATACTAATTAACTTTGGGGAAAATTTTATGGTTGAGTTTTACGAGTATTTAAGTGATTTCCACACAAAAAGAAAGACCCGACACCCTATAGGACGCTAGTCGGTCAAGAAGTCAAGGGAGGGAGCAAGATGGCTTAATTTTAGCTTATGTGTCTAGAATTGGTACATAAAGATGCCTTACACTCTCTATTATCCCATAATCCTCCTCATTTTTCATTTCAAAAAAACACACACACACCTTGGTGTGTGCTTGTGTTTGTCCGCTCCCCACCAACAACAATCCACCTAAAAATTTCAACTTTGATCAAGAACGTGATATTACGGGTTGATACGAGTGTTTGGGTATTTATTTAAACAACATTTTGGTTGTCCGGTTCGTGTCGAAATATACATTTTTGAAGATTTTTTGTAAATTTTCAAATTTAAATTTTGTTTGTCCTTTTGGGTTTGTTTTGATGCATAGATGTTAGTTGTACAAGTTGATCGTTGTGAAAATCGATTTTTAGAAGCGAAATGGATGATTAAAGGGGTGTTTGGTTCGTGTAATATAAAAAAAGAAAGAACATGGATTTTGTAGTTTTGATATTATGGTCGTGATGGTTGAATAATATATGTTGCTAAATAGCTTATTTTTTATAAGTGGCTTGTATGGCTTATTCCGGCTTATTTTAAGCTATTTATTAGCTTATTTGGGCTTATATGACACATATAGTTTCCCAAAATCACTAGGAAAGCGATTTTAATTATTTTTGTGTTATGACGTATGTTGTGGATTATTTTTCGAGGCTTATGGTAGTAACCAAATGCGATACGTAGCTTATTAGCTTATTTTCAAGCTTAATATACGTATTTTTGAGCTATTGGAGTCACGACCCAATAAGTCAATTTAGGCCGCGGCTTAATGGAGGGGCTTATTTTGGACCAAATTATTTTCTACATATTAGTATGAGCTTATATATGTAAATGGACCTTGGTTTTGGACTTGGATGATATTTTGGACTTATAAATGTCCGGACCCTTGTTGGGCCCTAAGGCCCAATAAGCGATATTTAGTTGTTATGAGAGTTTTGTAGGACTTTTGAAAGTGGAAATGTATTTATGAAGTGATATTGAATGATATTTTGGGAAAAATGTTTTAGTAACGTTAAAGATTGATATTTTGGAATTTTGTCGAAAAGTGTCGAATTTGTGAAAATTGTTGAAAATGAGGTTTGAAACCTTGGAAAATGTTGTATAAACGTACGGGTCATGTCAAAATTTCGTAAAAAGTTTATACTTAGAAAATTTCCTAAAAATATGATTTTTGATTTTAAATTAAAAAATATTATATAATTATTTTATTTATTTAATAAATTCACTAAAAGACGAAAAATATAATTTTCTCGAAACTTCTCTAATGTGTTTATTATGAGTAAACGTTTCATTTTTAACCGTATTATGATTATTTTGAAGTGACCAAGGTTTACCGAATGGACTTGTAGAAATATATTTATAATTATTAATTATAAATATTTAGTTATATTACTTATCTATTTTCTCTAAATAGTATAAGTATGTATTATCGCGGAATGAGATTGATATGATTGTGGATATACGTCGTCAACCCTCACACCACAAAATTATTTTGAGTAATTGTACAATGCGTTTAAACTCTATGCATCAAACATAAAGATTGTTTGGAATTAGATGATTAAATTGGGACAGTAACTGGACTAGGTCGTGTGCGGGCATTGTTGCATTTGCTTGTGTGATTGAGATTTGGTTGCTAAAGACTTGTTTGGAATTAGATGATTAAATTGGGACATTAACTGGACTAGGTCGTGTGCGGGTGTTGTTGCATTTGCTTGTGTGATTGAGATTTGGTTGCTAAAGACTTGCTTGAGGTGAGTTCTTGTAGCCCCACTTTTTACTGTTTTTCCGTTGTGGGAAAATGATACTCAAATGTGTTTTGAAATGTTTTGAAATGAACTGTGCGAAATGTGGTTTTGTTTTTGGGATAAGATATGTGCTTATGACTGTTATGTGAATATTATGCATGATTATTAGATCGGATGGGTACGCCTACCCAGTGTTCTAAGATTATTGGATCAGATGGGTATACCTACCCAGTATTTGTGTGATTATTGGAGCGGATGGGTACGCATACCCAAGTTTTTGTGAGGTCTTGCCCTAATATTAGTGCTCCAACTAGTAGGCCCTTTAGGTGCATAAGTGACATATGGTGATTGACTAGCGTATGATGCTATGTCTTGAATTGTTTCCATATATTCACTGTCATATAGTACTATTGTCCACTGTTGAAATATTGGCATAACTTTTGGGTTTAAGGTCAAACCTACGAGCTCACCAGCATTATTGTTGAGGTTTTCGAGTATCATTTTCAGGTGAAGTAAAAAAAGAGTAGTTTGGTGATTGTGATAGCAGATTTAGAAGTATCTCGTGTGGAATTTCATTTGAAGTCTTGCTTGCTTGTTGTTTGATTCTAGTATTTGGATGTTTTGGATTTAGTTTGGATTATGGTCCCATGTGTGGGCATATGAATAGTTGTAAGAGATTGTGAATTTTAGTTACGATTTGGGACATCACTCGAGGTTGTTCGAGGTTGATGGTCTTCATAGCACTTAGAGTTTATGCAATGTAGTTTTCTCTATTTTGTATCTTGTGTTATGATTGATCATTATGTTGCATTCCCGAGTTTCCGCCATTGTCGGGGTGTGACAGATTGGTTATCAGAGCCAAGGTTATAGAGAACTAGGTGGATTGGCCTAGACTATAACCTAAGATCCGTCGTCTAGTTACGTATAGGATCTATGTGCGTGGTGTTCCACTTTTGTGTGCCTTTGTGTGTTCACGGTTTAGTGCCTTAGTTATGTCAGTCATTGAAATGGGTGGGCTCAATATTGAATATGGATGGGAAAGGATGCAAATATAAGTACGGTGGCCAATGTAGTTATAAGCGTATCACAACTCACTCATACTTAGTAATGTTGTTCTCACAAATCAATGTTGACACCATAGGGTGGTGTTATGTATATATCGGTATATATATAGTGAGTTATTCTATATATATATATATATATATATATATATATATACATATTAGTCTTCCCACTTACCTAACATTGCCCATGTTCTCCCTCGTATAGATAATGCCGCCAAGAATGAGGACCTAAAGTGCTGGCCGGCCTACTGCCGAATCATTAGGAGGGGGAATAGGTGAACTGGTTGGTAGAGGTGGAAGGGGTAGAAGACCTAGGGAAGGTAATGATGAGCGTGTTGATGAATTGAATGGTTAAGGATATAACCAAGGTATGGGAGCTAATGGGGGTGTAGAGGGAGTCAATGGGAATGTAGATGGAGCCAATGGGCGTGCATCCGACTTCTCAACGATCATTGCCTAACAATTATAGAACCTCTTACCCGCCATGTTGGCCCAGGTTAGTAATCAAGGAAATGTTAGAAATTAGAATGGTAATGTGGTTAATGAGAACCTTCAGGAGAACATTAGGAATGTGATAGTGAATGGCAACTGGGTAGGTTGTTCATATAAGGAGTTCTTAGCTTGTAACCCTAAGGAATATGATGGTATGGGAGGTGCTGTAGTTCTTACTCATTGGATTGAGAAAAATGGAGTCTGTGCATGATATGAGTGGTTGTAGTGTTGACCAAAAAGTGAAATACACTGCTGGTTCATTTGTGGGTAAGGCTTTAACATGATGGAACTCTCAGATCTGCACGCTAAGCCGGGAAGTTGCTGTTAGTATGTCATGGAATGACTTTAAGTTTATGATGATACAAGAGTTTTGTCCTAGTCATGAGATGCAAAAGTTAGAATCTGAGTTGTGGAATCACGCCATGGTCGGGGCCTGGCCATAGCTGCATATACTGATAGGTGTCTGAGTTGGCGTAGGTTTTGAGTTCCACATTTGGTAACTCCAAAAGAAATGATTAGAGGTATGTGTAGGGCCCTTGTTCCTACAGATCTGTGGGATAGGGGCAGCAACGGAGCCAAGACTAATCATAAGCGGTGCAGATTGCTGGTGCACTACTGATGAAGGCTGTTAGAAATCGAGCAATTATGAAGGATGAGAAAAAGGAAACAGGGGGAACCTACAAGGATAAGAATGGTAGGGATGATAATAAGAGGACTAGGACTGGGAATGTTTTTGCTACTACTGTAAACCCTGTAGGAAGAGAGAATACGGGTACTTGGCCATGTGTAAACTTCTGTTAGATGCTATGTTTGCTATGTAGATATCATACGAAAGCTATAGAATAAAGGAGAGGAGCTAGAGAGTATTTTCATCATTTTCTAAATTTTCATTTCAAAAGGGGAAAATAAAAATGGGAGGGAGAAGTAAGTGTTACAAAGACAAGACATGTATATATACTCCTCCAAGATGAGTATATATACTTATTACAAAACTATTCTATTTTCCCCTACACTTAGTCAAACCTTGGTCAACTTTACTTAACTTTGAACGCAAGACTAAGACTTATGGACAGTCAAACTCTAATAAAACTATAAACAAACTATTCCAATTCAGAATATAATTAACACTTTTATCGTTTCAAACATTCTCCCCGAATGGTTGATTTATTATAACCTTCCTCGTCGATAGAATTGGTATTAGCCATTTACGAAAAGATTCTCACTCTGCATTTGCTGTCGGTGACTTAGACGCTTAGAAATATCTCTTTCGTATGCCTTCATTTATAATCTTGATCTAATCACCTAGCAGAGTGGTTTCGTCAAAAACTTACTTTCAAAGATTCCTGAGCTTTACCTCATTCAAAACCTGTTCCTGTGTAGCAGCACAGAACTTGACATTCTCTTTCCAAGAACATGACTCTTTTTCTCATATTTACTGTTTAATTAGTCAACCCCAATTGTGGTCATCGTACTATTGTGTGATGGTGATATTCTTCACCAAGATGAAATTTTAAGTTGGTGCTTTAAGTATACCTTCATTTGATAACTTTTTTATTCCCAATCTGGAAACCATACACCCCCTCCAGATCACACAACTTCTGATAAACATATTAATGATTATTAGCTTGACTTTCCGTCTACAGTCTCCTTTGCTTCGACAGAGATAATAACAATCTTCAATATCGTTTTTTGTTCAGTACGTGAGTCAGCTTCAGAAAAACGATCAGGCTTAATCATTAGATTTCAATGTACCAGAATTTTCTCCATAAAATCCAACCCATGTGGTTGATCAGTGATAATTCTGACAACTTCCTATAACTTGTGATTCGAGTAAATAGCTTTTGGATTTTCTTGAATTGCTTTTGATTTGCTTGTGAGACTCTTTTATGCCATGAATCCTTCCAATGTTGAATTGATAACCGTGCATCTTCATTGAAAGTCTTGAACTCTTTTCGAACCCATCGATTTAACTTTTCTTCCAGATCAGGCCTTTCTTCTGCATGAATCTTGTGGAGTGACAAAATATACTTCTTTTCCTTGGTATTTCCATACTTCAAGAAGAATAAATCTTTATTATACAGAGGTCTTGGGGGATTTTTTTTCCCATCATTTGGAATTCCTTTTGTGTCCATATAAAATGAGAGTCTTTGGTATTGTACGTGGAATGTCTGGTTGTCTGCTTTCCCAAACTATCTGATTTTCCATGAAGTTTGTTGATTGTTCCAAATGGTAGGCAATCTTCAGCATTTCTTGACAAATTACTTAAAGAATCTCTTAATGTAGCCTCCATTCTTGCATGACCAAAGATAGTAGAACACGTGTTGTCGACGTCTAAAATTCTGCAATCAACACAGGTTTACATCTTAGAGATCACCTCAGCTTTCATCAATAACATTCGCTCTCCCATGCATCCCATTCTTTGATGGTTACTTTGTGTTTGGATTACAGATGTTGTGGATCATTTTGTTTGAAATGCTTGTGATGTAGATCCCCTTGCAGACTTTGTTCGTTTTTGTCCGTTTTTGCTCCTTTACACGCTTTTTCTCCCCCTAAAGAAGGAGCATCATCAGCTTGAGTTGTTTATGATGAGAGTGAAAGATCATCTTCCCTGCTAGAAGTGTTAGATGTAGAAGACTTTTTCAAACTTGACGCCTCAAGGCCTCCCATAATGGCAATATTATTACGCGATCTAGAAGATGTCTCTTCATCTTCAAGTACAGTTGTGATAC
Source organism: Tanacetum coccineum (assembly GCA_026074375.1). Taxonomy (NCBI): domain Eukaryota; kingdom Viridiplantae; phylum Streptophyta; class Magnoliopsida; order Asterales; family Asteraceae; genus Tanacetum; species Tanacetum coccineum. Next base: position 45,703 of record BQNB010011345.1, on the reverse strand, counting down.
TGAAGATCCAAGATGATTCTGTTTCATTTGATGTGGTTATGGATGTGATGAACATGAATGAACAATAATTTTTTTTGGATTGTACAGGATTCTTGAAAAGTTCTACAATGATTGCTGAGCTGTTGTACTTTGAATTCCTTAAAAACAAAATAATGTGACTTGTTAACGAAAGGCGACATGATCCTCAATATGGTGTTAACTATCATGTTTTTCCAGGGTTGGCTTTCAGATAAAATCATTGGTAACGATTCTCAGAGATTTGTGAACAACCTCATGTCACAATGTCCATCAATCTTGTTTATGAGTTTCCCAGAACTTTAAGTAGTGACACACTTTATTTCCCCATATCTTTATCATGTAACCTTTTCCGTCTGTACACCTGCGAAGTGCTCCTGGAATATGAGAGTATTTACTGGAAATTCTTTTCTTGACTTGTGAATGTTTGGATGTTATGGTAGTTGGATATGAAACAATATCCGTCAATTCCTGAGAAGTTTTCTATCCAAGATAAGAATTTTCCCTAGGGAACTAAGTGTGTGGGAATTGTTGTCTGCGTCTCTCATTCCTAATCTCCAAACAACCCATCTAATCTCCTTCGTCTTCTTTCTTTATCATCATCTCTACACAACTTCTAGATTATCCTTATGATTCCCGGTCTCTATCCTACCGCAGAGTCATCATCATCCTGTCTTAACTATTTGCTTGGCTTATTGTTATTTGAGTGACTTCCTCTGGTGAACTGGATTCTCCTGTAATTTGGCTTCCTCGTCTCGACCCCAGAGGTCTAGCATAAATGGGTAGGTGACCTATGGCGCTAGGTTAATCTTATCTATTCCTTGGGAGAAACAGCCGTTGTGGTTTATCATTGGAACATCTACCTTCAGTGAACACCGTCGCCATACTCCTTGAAATCATTCGTCTCTCGAATCTCCGCGGTTAAGAAAGCATCCGGAATTAGCATCTCTCGAACTGAGACATTCCTCGTTGTATACACACTAACCAATGGAATACCATCCTTGATAGAATGATAATCTTCATCAATCCTCTTAGAAATGTTAAGGAATTTCTTCATCAGATCAGCAACAATCAGCTTGATAAACTAAGTAAACTAAATAGCTTCCTTTTCTGAAACTCATATTCATAAAATCCCCACCAAGAAGAGCAGCAGAATCAGCATGTTTTGGTTGAGTACAACTTGAAGCAATAAAGTATGTTGATCTTTGTCTGATCATGGCCAGAAGTTCTTGTTGTTTTAAGCAGGAGTTGAATACTTTGAACATAGTCTTCCATGGTTGAGCCAAATTCTTCGTGTAGAAAGGCACTCAACTTTGTCAACAACACCATGATAACTGACTACTGTTCATGAATGTTTCAATGTGTTTGATGTTAGCTGGTGCGACAAATGGTATTCTTAAAGAGTTTCCACTGGTAAATAAGAGTATCACGGAACACATCTTGAGTGTATTGAATTGTTTAAGTGCCAGCATGAAACTTGATCGTGTCCTCTAGTATCGGTACCTTGCTCACCGTCCCGCCAAATCATTGTAAGGTATTAATATCACAGGAACATCAGCAGTGCAGCTTGTGCATGACTGAGACAATGATTAAGTAGTATCAGCACAACTATCTTGCATTCGGAGAGCAAGGAATACTCTGCAACACCGCATAATTGTTGCATCTCCCGATTGATTTGTATTGTGGAACAAGTTGAGCTGCTGGAAGCACGTGTTGAGCCATGTGGAATACTGTATGATGACATGAAATGATTAGTGAGATGAGATATAGTTTAAAAATTTGCACATATTTGACATGTTTTGTCTCTTTCCACTCTGTCTGTCTTATATGCTCTGGCATTTCTTTTTGAGCATATTCTGATCATTTTCTTTCTCATGTGCCTATTCTTGCTTTTTCAGGCACATGCCAATACGCCTTTATTGTTAAACTCATGTGGTATGCTCCTGGAACATTCCCTTTTTCGTGCGATACTTTGATTTGCTTTTTAACGTATGGATTTTTTTCTCTCTTTCTGTTTGTTTTTCCTTGCCAAAAAGTATTTTGTTGAAATGATACTCTTTCAAGAATAATAAAGATATACTCTGATTTATTTAACAACTTTTGACTTTTTAAGAAATCCAAGAGTATAACTTTGTATTCTTTAAAACCTTTTGTGAAAGAGTACCACTTGCTGACACAAAAATACAACTTTTTGATTTAGAATTTGAGATAACTTTTCCAAAGCAAGTTTTTCAAAGATTCCTTGAAAACATTGATTACATAACCAATCTATTGAAACATAAATGGGATGGTCACTAAGCCACTCACTCCTCATTCTGTTCAATGCAGAAAACGGTCGAAACCGTACATGACTTAATCCAATTATGTTCAAAAGATAGTCATAAATCATTTTTGAATGATTTTGAAACAATCTTTTTCAAAAACTTGAACTTTTCTTTTGATGATACATGAGAAACGTTATGATCACAGACAGTTGAAGCTTACTTTTTGCATTTCCATCATATGTTCCTTTTTATAACTTGAAATCATTGATCACTTTTGACTGAAAAATTTTTTATTTTGTTTTGTTTGTTTTTTTTGTTTAAACAAAACATGATCTTATATACGATATCTGGATGGTCAGTAGATTGCTCACTCCCCATCCTATTAAATTCAGGAAACGGTCGTAACTAGATACAATCTTCACCATTTGGTCCATGTATCAATATAAAATATGATTTGGAAACAAAATTTATCATTTGATTTTGAAGGATGCCTTTTTTTAACATTGAAACCCCTTTTTGAGATTCGGATAAAACAAATTTATTCCATTTTTCTTTATACGAAACCCAAAATTTCAATTCATTAATCCTTACGAAACCCATATTTAAGCCCAAAACATATTTTACGAAACCCATTGGCCCAATATTGTTCACAAAACCGAAACCTGTGAACATTTAACTTTCGTGAACTTTAATTTTCAAAAAGAATATGATAAGCTTAATAATCCTGCTTATTTCAACAGCTTAATTATCATATTTTAACAGTTAAGCTTATTTTTCAAATTCTGAAAGTTACAAAACATGTCTTAGTTACGAAACCAATGCTTACAGTCCATAAAGTGATATTTCTATTGATCAATCAATTTCAATCATGTTATCAATCACATATTAGCATTTTGCCTCAATCAGTTTTGTTTTCAAAACAACATTCAAATTTATGAAACCCTAGATCTGTCCGAAACCTGTGTAATCAATTAAATATAACAATTAATAGCAAAAAGATTACAAAAGGACTCGATTTCTTACGTTTTCAAGCACAAAAGTCCAATAAATCGATTTGGATCAAATTTTTTTTGATACGAAAGCTCAACTGACTTAGAGAGATTACGAAACCCAACTTTTTTAACTTTACGAAATGAATCAAGTTTTTCATACGGAACTGTGCTTTTTAATTTCTCCGAAAATAACGCTCGACGTTTGACATAAATTTTTAGACCTTAAGTTTCTTACGTAAGCTATTAAAACCCTACGAAAGACACTTTTGCATGTTAACATTTTTAGTCCCTTAAGTTTCTTACGTAAGCCTTTTAACCCCTACGAAAGCTACTTTCCAACTTTGTCATTTTCAGTCCCTTGATTTTCTTTCGTAAACCGTTAATCCCTAGTAAGCGTACTTTCAACTTTGTCCATTTTTCAGTCCCTTGAGTTGCTTTCGTATACCACAATCAACCATACGAAAGTTATATTTTTTCATTTTTCACCTTTTATTTTCAAAAATTACTTTCGTATCTCTTTTTATTCAAAAATTTCCATAACTCCCCCTTGAAGTTAGACCACTTTTACAAAAAATAATCCTTTTGATTTAATTTCTCCAATTAAATTCCTGTTTTAACTGAAAAATTTCATAACTCCCCCTCGAACAGTTATCCACTTTTGAAATATCCTTTCTTACAAAGTTTGTTCGAAATGAAGTTAATTTTGCTTTTAAGCCCACAATTTCATTTTCTGATGATGATGTATCCTGAAAAATTTATAACTCTCCCTCAACAAGATATCTAATTAAAGAACTTATTGAGCGATAGTTAATTTGCAGATTTTGTACATTTTGTTATGAGATGATGTGAAAAATTTCAAGAAAAATTCTATAACCCCCCCCACCCCCCCCCCGCTCCAAATATAGAATTAAATTAAGATCTCATTCTAAGATTGGAAGTTTACAATTTGCCTCCTTGAAAATATTCACAAGATGAAATTCTTTGGTGTTGCAATAGAATTGGATTTGCAAAACACATTTTTAGCAGTGAAAGGATACGGTTGATGATTTTCTCCCTCCTCATCTATGATATATTTATTAATGCATTTTTTGGTGTATGAAGACCACTTTAAAAAAATCATTATCATCAGACTGATTTAAACGTAGAAAATATGTGTTTGAATCCTAAAGTTAATTTTTTTAAAATCTTTTTGGAGTTTTTATATTTTTCAATTTTTGTTTTGTTTTTGAAATTTATTTACAAATGTGTGTGAGTGTATGAATCGTTCATTCTAGAAGACAACTTTGCGAGACATTCTACTGGGTTGGATCATACATCGCATACCAATCTGTGACTAGAAAACTCAAACCTTTCCTTCGGAAGGGCTTTTGTGAATAGATCAGCAAGCTGGTATTCCGTCCCGACAAAGTATAATTTAATTGTACCTTTTCAACATGCTCTTTGATGAAATGATAGCGGATGTTAATGTGTTTTGTTCTTGAATGTTGTACGGATTGCATGATAGGCAATGCACTTTTTGAGTCATAGTAAGTGGAAATCTTGTGGTAGTAGAAATCCTTAGTCCAGTAGTTGCTGTTCGCATCCGAAATGACTTGATAGCACAACAATCGACTAATTACATACGCAGCGTCCGCTGATTGACATAGCTGTACAATCTTGCTTTTTGACGACCAACTGACTAGCTTGTCTCTCAGAAATTGAATGCCTCCGGATGTGCTTTTGCAATCATCATTACACCCTGCATGGTCTGCATCTGCATATGCAATTAGCTCAAACCCATAATCCTTCGAGTACCGATAGCCCATAGAATGATTGTGTCTAAGGTAGCGAAAGATTGAATGAACGGATCGCAAGTGATTGTTGATTTGTTTGATTTGTGTTTATGTTTTTGTTGTTGTTTGATTATTTGGTTCGGTGACAATAAAACTCTTAACTAGTTTGGTTTGTGAAGTGATTAACTAGTTCGGTTCATATAAGGTTGTAGTGGTTCGGTCCTTGAGGTGTGGTCAAGTTCGGTCTTCAAGGGTTCACTAGTTCGATTCAAGAGGGATTGCTTGTTCGGTTGTCTTGTTCGGTTGACCAAGGTTAAAACTCGTTCGGTTCTTCGTTCGGTCCTTGAGATATCGAGCTCGTTCGGTCCCCACTTGAAAGTTCACTAGTTCGGTTCCAAAAGACTTTGCTCGTTCGGTCCTCAAAGGTGTGAGCTTGTTCGATCCTCCTTGTTTTCCACTCGTTCGATCCCCACTAGATAATGCTAGATCGGTTCCCACTAGAGAATGACTAGTTCGGTTGCTAATGCTTGAACTCGTTCGGTTGTTTCTCTTTGAAGCTTGTTCGGCTCACCCAAGAAAATTCACTCGATCGATTGTCAAATCCTTTTGCTCGTTCGGTTGACACAAAACACGAATCCAAAGACCTTTTTCTTGCAAGAAAACACCATGAACAACCTGTAAATCTCCAAGAAATCGCTACAAAAGATATGATTAGCACGAAACAAGTGATTATAATTCGGACCAAGATCACGAACTCGAGCAATACTCTTTTGCCACTCTAATTTTCGAACCACAAAGAAGGAAAAAAATGGCCAAATCAAGATCCCCTCTCTTTTTTTATATATGCGAACCAAAAGAGACCAAAAAATCACTAGATCAAGATTCGTTTGTTTGTTTTTTTTGTTGTTGTTTCTATTCGAACCACACAAAAAAAACGAATCCACCAAATCCTTGATTGCTTACGAGATGGTTTTGATGATATTAATTTAAACACAAACCATCTATGAATCAAGAATGAAAACAAACAATAGAAAATTCGAATACCCTTTTTTTGTTTATTTCCGAAAATCAAAACAAATTAAAAACACAAAACCAAATCAATTCATCAATCTTGGAAGGCTCTTGATACCAATTGTTGGTTCCATGATCATTCATACAAACCTTAACAATGATGTGCAGAATCAAGATGCAGGAAAATAAAGACTTTATTGATGATTGAAAGAAAAACCTTTTTGGTGGCTAGAAACCCTAACAATAATATAATGACTAGCTAACCTAAAAATGAGAAAAACATAGAGTATTTATACTCTAAAGGGGTTTGGCCTATGGGCCTTTCTTTTGGGCTTTTGCAGGCTTTTTGCATAACACCCCATTTACATCATTAAACATTACTTAATTAATTAACTATTGAGCTATACAATGCTAGTTTTCTTCAAGACCGAGCTTCTCTTGTTAGACTGTGAAATTATGTTTCTAACATATTTGCAGCAGAATCATCAGACACTTCATGTGAACTCGTCGAATAGTATTCTTCAAACAGAGGACCAAACAAATTATCCAAGTAAGATTTGGAAGGTATTGATTGTGAATCTTTCAAAGAATTAGTGAAATTCATGCAGTTTATTTCGGGTTCTAAATTGTTGCATTCAAAAGCCATAGTTGTGAGTTCATCAAACTTGACATGGATTGTTTCCATTATCTTCTTTGTTTTGCGGTTGCAAATACGAAATTCTTATGATGACTCAGAATAACCAATAAAGATACCAAATTCAGCCTCGGTTTCATTTTCTCAAGATCATCACGATCATTTGTTGGATAACAAAGAGATCCAAACACATGAAAGTATTGAACATTGCATTTTTTTGCCATGAATCAGCTCATAAGGAGTTTTATTGTGCCGAGTGTGTACAATAGAGCGATTCTGGGTAAAGCATTATTCGAGCGACCACTACTAGTGTACGATTACGGCATTCAACAACACCATTTTGTTGAGGCATTTGGGCGATTGAAGTTTTATGAACAATGCCTAACTTTGCATAAAAAGACCATAATTTCTCATTTTTGAATTCGGTTCCATTATCAGTTCGAATGGTCAGAATCTGAGCTTTTAAATTTCGTTGCACTTGATTAACAAAGTCGATAATCATATCTGGAGCCTCATCTTTGGTGCAAAGAAAATATACCCAGGTGTACCGAGAATAGTCATCAACGATCACTAGAATTTATTTCTTGCCATTGATACTAGCAACCCGCATTGGCCCACACAAATCCATATGAAGTAATTCGAGTTTGGATTCAGTGCTTGGAACCAACTTTGGTGAAAGTGAAGCTTTCTTGCTTTTACCCTGTTCACAAGCTGAACATAAGTGATCTTTGGTGTACTTAAATTTTGATAGCCCGTCAACTAGATCGTTTGAAGTGAGTTGGTTAATGGTGCCAAAGGGTTTAAAGTGAAAATATGTCGTGTGAATACTCTAGGTTAAGGATAAATTATTTTTAAGGAGAATAAAAATGCGACTTAACTTTGGGTAAAATTTTCACGGTATGTAGTTTTTTATTGAGACTTTTAAGTGATCCCGACACGAAAAGAAAGACCCGACACCCCCTAGGATGCCATATCCGGTCAAGGTAGTCAAAAGGGGGCATGGAGGTTTAATTTTAGCTAACTTGTTTAAGGTTGTACATAATATGCCATCTTTTCCCATAATCCTTATCATTTCATTTTCAAAAAAAACACACATAAGAGAGTGTGTGCTTGTGTTTGTCCGCCCTCACCAACAACAATCCATCATAAATTTTCCAACTTTGATCAGAGACGTGGATATCCGGGTTGATACGAGTGTGTGGTTTTCATTTAAACAATGTTTGGGTGTCCCGGTTCGTGTCGAAATATACATTTTTTGAAGATTTTCTTGTAAGATTTTCAAATTAAATTTCTTTGTCCTTTTTTGTGTTTATTTTGAGGCATATAGCGTTAGTGTACAAGTTGATCTTCGTAAAATCGAATTTGGAAACGAAATGAATAAAACAGAGGGTGTTTTGGTTCGTGTTTGTAAAAAGGAAAAAGGGGATTTTGTAGTTTTTGATGTTGTGTCGTGATGGAGTTGAATAATATATGTTGCTAGATAGTTTTATTTTTATAGTAGCTTGTTATAGCTTTATTCGGACTTATTAAGCTATTGCTTGCTATTTTTAAGCTTATAAGCTACAAAATTGATTATTTTTGTGTAATGACGTATTGGTGTGACTATTTTGAGCTTATGAAGTAACCAAAATGCGATACGTACCTTATTAACTATTTTCAAGCTTAATATAAGAGGTTTTAGCTATTGTACTCACGACCCAATAGTCTATTTAACCGCGGCTTAATGGAGGCTTATTTTGGGTCCGGATTATTTCACATATAAGTATAATACTTATATATGTAAATGACCTTGGTTTTGTACGTGAATTGTATTTTGGATCTTATAAATTAATCCTAGGTGACCCTTGGTTGGCCTTAATATCCAATAAGTGATATTATAGTTATTGTAAGAATTTGACGACTTTTGAAAGTGGAAATGTATATACGAAGTGATATTGAACGATATTTTGGAAAAAACGTTCTAGTAAACGTTAAAGATTGAGAATTTGGAATTTTGTCAAAAAGTGTCAAATTTATGAAAAGTGTTGAAAATAAGGTTTGAAACCTTGGAAAACGTTGTTTGAGCGTACGAATCATGTCAAAATTTCGTAAAAAGTTTATACTTATAATTTTTCCTAAAAACATGATTTTTTATTTTTAATAATAAAATATTATTTAATTATTTTATTTATTTAATAAATTCACTAAAAGACGAAAAATATATTTTTTTCTCGAAACTTCTCTAATGTGTTTATTATGAGTAAACGTTTCATTTTCAACCGTATTATGATTATTTTGAAGTGACTAAGGTTACTGAATGGACTTGTCGAGATATATTTATAATTATTAATTATAAATATCTACTTATAGTACTTATCTATTTCTCCTAAATACTAATAAGTATGTATTATCGGATAGATTGATATATTGTGGAAATATTCGTCACCATCACAACCACTAAATTGGTTTTGGTAATGTACAACGCGTCTAAACTCTATGCATCAAACGTGAAGATTATTTTAGAATTGGATGTATAATTGACATTACTGGACTAGTCGTGTGCGAGGTCGTTGCATTCTTGTTGATTGAGATCGTTCTAAAGACTTTCCCCCCGCGAGCCCCGCTTGAGGTGAGTTCTCGTAGCCCACTTTTTACTATTTTTCCGTTGGGGGAAAATGATACTCAAATGTGTTTAAATGTTTTTGAATTGATCTGTGCGAAATGTGGTTTTTTTGGGATAAAATATGTGCTTATGACTGCTATGTTAATATTATGTGATGCATGATTGATTGGATCGAATGGGTACGCCTACCCAGTGTTGTAAGATTATTGGATCGGATGGGTACGCCTACCCAGTATTTGTGTGATTATTTGAACGGATGGTACGCCTACCTAAGTTTGTGTGAGGTCCTGCCCTAATATTAGTGCTTCAACGGGTAGGCCCTTGATGAGGTGTCATTTTATACACTTTTTCGGGGTCGTTTAACCCTCAAAATCATGTGTTTGTGCCCAAAATAGGTACTTAATCGTTCCTTTTCATGTATTTCTCATTTGGAAGACATTTGGATGGATTATACATGACTTGGGCTCATTTGCAGAAGAAACGGACGAGATTACAATCACACACAAAAAACACGCAAGACTCTTAGGAAGATTTATTCACACATGAGCCCTGGAGACGGCGTCCACAATCCATACGCGAACGCCGGTCACAACTATCCAGTGATGGCGTCACATAGTTTAAGATGGCGTCACCCGCACCAACTCAAATGCAGATCTAAATATTATTTTATACGCGTCACACTAAACGCACGCCGTCGCTTCATTTCTTATATATACAAACCCGAATTTAAGGTTTGAGTGTGTAGACGACTTTAGAATAAAAAAGGGACGAACCCTAGTTCGTTTAGCTCTGTAGGAGACATTGGAGAGCTGTGCGCGAGCGCGCGCGCGCGCGAGACGAGATGCGCGCTAACCAAATCATGTTTTAATCAAATAAGGTTTACTTATCATTCAATATGTCTTATGTGTTGTTTTTATGTTATAGTTCTTGCTTTATTCTTATGAAACCTAGAATGTAGATCTTAGTGGTGTTGTCTCTTGTGATGGATGTGCACGTTAGGAGGTAGAAATCCAACTTCTGTCAATAATCGTATGATATGTCCTAGGGAAACGTGATTGTGTAGAATGGATACCAACGGTAACAGTCTTATCATATCTACCTGCTCCCGTAATATAGTTGATCACTCTTAATGTATTTTACATGCACCTAGTAAACTCCTAGGGGCCGTGTAATAGTCTTTATACTACCTTGCATGTGCGTTGCTCTAACGGCATACTAAGTAGACGGCGGGTTCGTGTAATTCGTTCATACTTTAGGAAATAATTACATAGATCATCACAAGTGTGACAAGGCAACAACATTAGGAGAAGCAATCTAGGGAGCAATACATGATTAAATAGACACAATCAGTATTCAATATATTCAAAGTTTAGTAAAGATCTTTTATTTGCTGTTTCATTGTTCTTCTTAGTATTGCAAACTACATTCCGCATAGTTTGTGATATTCTCAATATTAGTTTCTACTATAGTTATCTTGGATCTATCCAATATAACTAAGCTTTAATAAGCTAAGTAAGATCTGTCAAGAAGGGATCAACATTAATGTCCCGATTTAATCATCTAATTCCAAAACAATCTTCACGTTTGATGCATAGAGTTTAGACGCGTTGTACAATTACTCACAACAATTTAGTGGTGTGATGGTTGATGACATATCCCAACAATCGTATCAATCTCATTACTCAATAATACATACTTATATTATTTAGAGAAAATAGATAAGTAATATAAGTAAATATTTATAATTAATAATTATAAATATATCTCGATAAGTTCATTCGGTAACCTTAGTCACCTCAAAATAATCATATTAGAGTTGAAAATAAAACGTTTACTCATAGTAAACATATTCGAGGAGTTTCGAGAAAAAATTATATTTTTCGTCTTTTAGTAAATTTATTAAATAAATAAAATAATTAAATAATATTTTATTATTTAAAATCAAGTTTTTAGAAAATTTCTAAGTATAAACTTTTTACGAAATTTCGACATGACCCGTTCGCTCATACAACGTTTTTCTAAGGTTTCAACCTTATTTCAACACTTTCCCCATTAATTCGACACTTTTTGACAAAAGTCCAAAAATCTCAAAACTTGACGTTTACATAAAACATTTTCCAAAATATCGTTCAATATTACTTCGTAAATACATTTTCACTTTCAAAAGTCCGTCAAAACTCTCATAACGACTAAATATCGCTTATTGGGCTTTAAGGCCCAACAAGGGTCCATTAAGAATCATTTATACTTCCAAATGGATCCAATCCAAAACCAAGGTACCAGTAATACATATATTTAAGCATATACTTATAAGTAGAAAATAATTCGGATCACAATAAGCCCTCCCATTAAGCCATGGCTTAATATGATTTATTGGGTCGTGAGTCCATAAACTCCAAAATACGTATATTAAGCTTGAAAATAAACTAATAAGCTACGTATCGCATTTGGTTACTACCATAAGCCTAAAAAATAGTCCACAACATACGCCATAACACAAAATAAATACTGGGATAGGCATATAAGCCCAAAATAAACCAAGAAATAGCTTAAAAATAAGCTCGAATAAGCTATACAAGCTACTATAAAAAAATAAGCTATCTAGCAACATATATTATTCAACCATCATACCACAACATCAAAACTACAAAAATCCCTTTTTATAACCCACGAACTAAACACCACCCTTTTCATTCGTTTCGCTTTCAAAAATCGATTTTCACAACGATCAACTTGTACAACTAACATCTATGCATCAAAACGAACCCAAAAGGACAAACGAAATTTAAATTTGAAAACTTACAAGAAAATCTTCAAAAATGTATATTTCGACACGAACCGGACAACCCAAACGTTATTTAAATGAACACCCAAACACTCGTATCAACCCAGAATATCACGTTCTCGATCAAAGTTGTAAAATTTATGGTGGATTGTGGTGGTAGGTGGCGGATGAACACAATACACACACACACACACACGCTTATGTGTGTTTTTTTTGAAAATGAAATGGATAATGAATGGAGATGTTTCTAGTAGAAGAATATAAGTGTACAATGGTTAGACAAACTTGCTAAAAAATGCCATGTTGTCCCTTGTTGACTTATTTGACCGGCCATAGGATCCAAGAGGTCTCGGGTCTTTCTTTTCGTGTCGGAATCACTTAAAAGCTCGTAAAATTTACCCCAAAGTTAATTAGCATTTTTTGTTCACCTTAAAAATACTTTTCCATTAACCTAGAGCATTTACATGACATATTTACACTTTAAACCCTTCAAAACTCATTTGGACAATAACAGACATGTCAGACTCGTTTTTCGGCATTTCTCAAAATTCACGAGTCAAACCACCCGAAATACAAATAACACAATAATACATTCCATAAGGGATTATTAATCATAATAAACCATAAATCATCATAATTCTCAACAAAATCACCACCGTCAACAGGGTACAAAATCCGAATAAACTGACAAAAGTCAAATAGTCAAAGAACTATAAATGAAATATTCAAAACACAAAAAGGGAAAAGGTTACAATACAGAAGGCTGTGCAGATTTCTGGTGCACTAACCGATGAGGCTGTTAGAAATGGATCAAATAAGAAGGTTGAGAAAAGAAGAAATATGGGGGAACCTAGCAAGGATAAGAATAGAATGGATGATAATAAGAGGACTGGGACTGAGAATGCTTTTGCTACTATCCCAAACCCTATAGGAAGAGAGAATACGGGTACTTAGCCTAAGTGTACCATCTGCAACTCCTACCATGCACCCGGAGGGCCTTGTCGCACATGCTTCAACTATAACCGCCCGGGTCATTTGGCAAAGGATTGTAGAGGCGTGCCGAGGAATGTGAATCCTGTCAATGCTAGGAACCCAACTGTTAGGGCATGTTATGAGTGTGGTAGTACCAACCATGTCAGGTCAGCTTGTCCTAGATTTAATAGGGCACAAGGACCGAAAGAAAATCGTCCAGACCAAGTTGCTGCTAATAATAGGGGTTAGGGTCGTGGAAACCAAGGGAACCATGGGAACCAAACTAGGGGTAGGGCATTCATGTTGGGATCAGAGGAAGCTCGCCAAGATCCGAACATTGTGACGGGTATGTTTACTTTGAACAATCATTTTGCCACTACCTTATTTGACTCTGGTGCCGACTATAGTTTTGTTTCCACTACTTTTATACTTCTGTTAGGCATAGAGCCCAACGAATTAGGTTTAAATATGAGATTGAGATAGCTAGCGGGCAGCTAGTAGAGATTGATAAGATTATTAAGGGTTGAAAACTAGAAATCGAGGGTCATGTCTTTGACATTGATTTGATACCTTTTGGGCATGGGAGTTTTGATGTGATTATAGGTATGGATTGGTTGTCTAATAATAAGGCTGAAATAATTTGTCATGAGAAAGTAGTGAGGATACCAATACCGGATGGCAAGGTACGTTAGAGTGTTATGAAGAGACCTGCAGAGAGAAACGGACGTTTGACACACGCCAAGGCTAGTGACAAGAAACAAAGAAGCTCTCTCATTGTGGTAGAGATTTTCTTGAATGTTTTCCGGATAATTTATCAAGATTACCACCTCTCCGGGAAATTGAGTTCCGGATTGAGTTAATCCTTGGAGTTGTACCAATTACAAAGTCTCCCTATCGTTTGGCACCTTCTGAATTGGGGGATTTGTCGGGACAACTCAAGGAACTCCAAGACAAAGGTTTCATTCGACCAAGTTCGTCGCCTTAGGGAGCGCCAGTATTGTTCGTTAAGAAAAAGGATGGTTCTTTTAGGATGTGCATTGATTATAGAGAATTGAACAAGTTGACAGTTAAGAGTCGTTATCCGCTTCTTAGGATTGATGATCTATTTGACCAACTGCAAGGGTCGTAGTTTTTCTCAAAGATAGATCTTAGGTCTGGATATCATCAGCTGAGAGTGCACGAGGATGACATTCTAAAGACTGCGTTTATAACTCATTATGGACATTTCAAGTTCATAGTAATACCCTTTGGTCTGACTAACGCACCAGCAGTATTCATGGATTTAATGAATAGAGTTTGTAGGCCTTATCTTGATAAGTTTATGATAGTGTTTATAGATGATATCTTAATCTACTCTAAGACTCGAGAGGAGCATGTAGAACACTTAAGGTTAGTCTTGGAACTGTTCACGAAGGAGAAACTGTATGCTAAGTTTTCTAAGTGTGAAATCTGGCTAACCGAAGTGTAGTTTCTTGGGCATGTGATAAATGGTAATGGGATTCATGTAGACCCTAGTAATATTGAAGCTGTTAAGAATTAGAAAGCCCCTAGAACTCCGACAGAGGTTCGTTCGTTCTTAGGATTGGCTGGATATTACCATAGGTTCATTAAGAACTTTTCTAAGATAGCTAAGTCTCTTACTATCTCGACTCAGAAGTGTAAGACTTTTGATTAGGGTGAGGAACAGGAATTGGCATTTCAAACCTTGAAGGATAAGTTATGTAATACGCCTGTTCTAGCTCTCCCTCATGGACCGAAAGACTTTGTGGTATATAGTGATGCGTTCGGGATAGGACTAGGTTGTGTATTAATGCAAAGAGGTAAGGTGATAGCCTATGCGTCTAGGCAGTTGAAAATTCATGAGAACAATTATACTACTCATGATTTGGAGTAGGGTGCGGTCGTGTTTGCACTTAAGATCTTGAGACATTATCTGTATGGGACAAAGAGTGTCATCTATACGAATCATAAGAGTCTTCAGCATATCTTTAGTCAGAAAGAGTTGAATATGCGACAGTGTCATTAGATAGAGTTGTTTAGTGATTATGACTATGAATTTCGCTACCTCCTGGAAAGGCGAATGTGGTGGTGATGCCTAAGTAGGAAAGGGAAAGAGTAAAGCTAAGAGTGTTTAGAGCTAGATTAAGACCCTTCAAGTCGAGCTACCAGGATATGATACTGACGCCTTAGAAGGAGGTTGTGGATGAGTTTGCGGGATTGCAGAAAGGTTTGGATGAGATGATAGAACAGAGAAATGATGGGACTTTATACTACCTGGATAGAATATGGGTACCTTTGAAGGGTGATGTAAGAACTCTGATAATGGATGAAGCCCATAAGTTGAAGTACTCTGTACACCCAAGAACTGAGAAGATGTACTATGATTTGAGAGATAGGTATTAGTGGCCTGGAATGAAAAAGGACATAGCTGAGTATGTTAGTAAGTGTTTGACTTGTTTAAAGGCAAAGGCTGAGCATCAAAGGCCATCTGGCTTGCTCCAGCAACCTGAGATCCCCGTATGGAAATGGGAAGGAATAGATATGGATTTTGTGACTAAGTTACCTAGGACTATTAGTGGGCATGACACAATCTGGGTCATTGTGGACCGATTGACCAAGTATGCTTATTTTTCTACCATGCGTGAGGATTATATGATGGGATAGTATTGGCTAGATTTATTTGAACTGAGATAGTTGTTAGATGGTGTTACGATCTGATCATATCAAGATCATGATAGTCGTTTCAACATCAGGTTTTGGCAGTCAAATGCAAGATGGGCTTTTTGGAACTCGTGTAGACTTGAGTGCGGTTATCACCTTAGACCGATGGTCAGAGTGAGCGTACTATTCAGACTTTGGAGGACATGCTTAGAGCGGGGCGTCCTGGACTTCGGAGGAAGTTGGGATGTTCATCTTCCGTTGATCGAGTTTTCGTATAACAATAGTTATCACTCTAGTGTGAGATGTGCTCCGTTTGAGGCATTGTATGGTAGAAAGTGTTGTTCGCCAATATTGTGGGCTGAGGTTGGAGGGAAGGTCAGTTGATAGGTGATGTGAGATTTATATACTAATAAAATATTACTAATCACATAACCAAAAGGAGCCAAATTAAGAACCTTTCCTCAAGTCTCCTAAGAAACGCTCACTCAAAAGATATTATAATATTAATACGTATATTTAACCGGAGTGTGTATCACGGGTCTTTTACCCAACGACTTGTGAAATTGAAACCGTACTTTGTTTGGATTTGTATCCAAGAGAATGAGAGAAAAGTATATTTTGAGTATCTATTACATCCTAAATAAAGCAACAATCAATTAAAAGGCAATTAAACTCTTAAACTAATTGACAGGAAATAAATAAAACGCCAACCAATAAGCAAATACTCTAAAATTAACTCTTAAAGAGTAGTGACAAACTATATTTCGAAACCTAAAATTAGACAAAGAAAATTTTTAAGAAAAAGAAAAAAACATTTTTTTTTTATTCCATTTGTTGAATTTATTACTGAATTAAAAACTATTTTAATTCTAATTAAATCCTAAAAAATAGCAAATTAAGTACTAAAAATTTAGAAAATGAATTTTAAACTTAGAAAAGTCTAAATAACATAAAACTCAGAAAAAACTTTTTTAACTATTTTAAAATTAAAATCCTATTTTTAATTAAAATTAAGGCTCAAAGATGAAAATTAAATCTAAAAAGGTGTAAAAATGATTTTACTGAAATGTAACCTAAAAGTACTTTTATAAAACTAAAAACAACTTTTTTGTAATTTTCTGAAACTTATTTTCTATTTTTTATGAATTTGTCTAAAATTAAAACTTTCGAAAAATCTAAAAAATAAAACTAATTATGGAAAAATGTGATAATTTCTAGGAACAGCTATGATGCAACAAAGATTACTGTAAAAAATAAAAGACCACAACTCAGCTTATCAAATAAGTTTGAGGGAAATGGCTTTTTAGGCTACGGCACTTATTATAAAAGAGGTAAGAAGAAAAGAAAAACGTAGTACAAGTATTTAATGAAAGGAAAAAAATGATGGATGAGCTATTGAAGCAAAATGTTAAGTCGTGTGTGTTGTGTGCAAGAGGTCGTGGGTTCGAGATTGGCAGACACCCCTTTTTGCTATTTTTTATTTTTTTGAAATTTCTTGAAAAACAACAACTGAAACTTATAAAGCCAACATTTCTAAGAACTTTTAATAAAAGGCGTTTAAGCTATAACTCAAAGATAGTCTCCAACAAAGAAGCTTTATGAATGTCTGCTTACAGAAAGTAAGCTTTTGGGCTCAAAAATGCTTGTTTGGACATATAAGCTTGCACAAGCTTCAATTTAAGCTCAAATTTAAAGACAAAAGAAGTTCTAAGCAGCTTAAGAAGTATTTGAACTAAAAATGAAAAGCAAAATAAGCTAGGAACACAATAAATCCTTTAAATCTAATGCTCAAGAGAGTAAACTCAGGAAAATGCATAAATGACTCAAAATTCTAAAGAGCTAATAAACTCAATAAGCTGAGACATAAGCTACCCTTTTGAAAACTTGACTAATGATACTTAATATATAAGACTCAATCATAAAAACCTATACTATAAGCTAGGAAATCAAAAATTCTAAATCACTAAGCTAATACTACTGTTTTTGGCTTTTGGCTAATTAATGACTTTTTTAAGCTAAATGTACCTAGGCAAATAAGCTAGGTAATGAAAACTAAGACTTGATCTAACTTAAGCTATGTCTAATCTATAATTAACTTGAATTTTAGAATCTAAATCTTAAAATTACTAGCTAAAATGAATCAAAAATGACAGCAGTAGTAACTACTTTAGTTACTGCTGGTGCACTTGACAAGAGTGCAAGAACAAAATGCAAGTAACCTTGTGGTTACTACTGCATTACATACTCAAATTGAGTGCAAAAACACTTAGCAACCCAAATCCAAACCTTCAAAGGCTTGGATCAAACTTTTACAAGCAAAGAAAAAAGGAATAGTATTGGTGCTGAGACAAGCTTAATAAGCCACAAAATGAAAAAAAATACAAACTAAACCTCAAAACTTGTTTAAAACTTGATAATCTAAGAAAACTCAACTGTCTAAAGTGAATTTACCGAAATACTTTGACTATTTGAGGTCAAACTGCTTAGATCCAAACTCCTTTAAGGTTTTGACATATTTTATTTTGCTTATGAATCTATATTTTAATGAACAATTCCTAAATACCAGATATTAAGCAAACACTAACCATCCTATTGAACTTATTTCAACTCTCTTATAAGCTAGAAACACAAAATTAAGGATTATGCTTAAGAAATTTAGCTAATGACAGATTATGAAGAACAAATTTAAGAAAATTAAGTTCTAATGCATAGGATTTAAAAACAGATGTTACAATGCAAGCAATAAGCACAATTAAACAGAGTTAAGCTCAAATAAGCATTTAAATAAACAAACATATTAAGCAAATAAGCAACTAATGAATAACTAAGCTAATCTAAACTAGGAAATTAAAACAAGGAATTTAAATGAAAACTAACCAATTGCTTCAGCTTAACAGAAGCTTTAATTCAAATTATCACCTACAAGCTCTAGCTTATCCAAATGGATAAGCTAGTATAAGTCCATGGGAGCTCATCCATGGTTAGCTCCCCTTCCAAAAGTCCACAATCCATAAGCTAAAGTAATTAGGCTGTTTTTTAGTTTAAGTAGATATTGACTGATTAAGTCTATCTATAAGTTATGACTTATAAGAGCTGTTGAGCTTATCACAAGCTTAGTAATCATAACACAAACACTTGAGCTTAAATTTGAGAGTAGAAGGAACTAGTTTGAAAAGAAAGAGACTTGTATTAATGAAAATTGATTACACTATTAGAACTTTGAGATTACAAATGAGTATGAAAATTGAAAAGGTACATTAAGCTGAAAATTAAGCTATAAGCTAAAACTACTACTAGGTGTCAAAAGAAAAAAAAAGATAAAATGTGTGTGTAAGGGCTCTATTTATAGCTAGCTGATGAAGCTTCTAGGTCTTGGCTTGCATCCCACGCTCCTTTAAATCATTGCCCTCCAAATTCTCAATCATTGGAGAGCTAATCTAAGCCGTTTGTCAAAGTGATAGTCCACATCGGATTGCCAAGCTGGCAATCCTTTGATGTGACGTCCTTGTGCTAGTTATATGAGTGCTTCTAGTATAAAACCCCTCTTCTTTTGTGCTTTCTCTACATCCACGTGGCTTGATAGCTTGAGTGAACCAATAAGAGCTCTTGATTTGACTTATTTCTCCCTGTCATTGTGTTTATTGTCCCATGAATTATCCTTTTTTGACTCACAATGGTTAAAAGCCCTCTCATTTGACATGCGTGCGTGAATTTTTGGGGACTGATGAATGAATATTGTTCATTTCTTTGAGCCTTTTTCTTTTAATCTGAATATGGGTAAATTCAGTTTGAAATTTAGAGTATTTAGCCAAATATGGTCCCTTCTCTTTGGTTTATTAAAAATATATCCTCAGTGTAAAATAACTTTCATAATTGGCAGTTTAAGTCCTTGTGGTTTAATAAAAGGGAATTGGGCTAGAGTTTTGGGTAAATTTAAGGCCCATTTAGCTTTTAGGGATCATTTGTGTAAACTTTTGAAACTTAAGGGACTTAAATGGAATATTTTGGGATTTGTCCTTTTGTGAGTGACTTCTGTTGACCAAGGTTTGACTTTCTTTGACTTTTTGACCATTTTTGACTGAAGCTTGACTTTTTATGGCATTGACTTGAATCTTTGGGCTCTTTCCTCTTGTGCTCTTCCGTTTCTCGTGTCCGTGTTTGCCCGTTTTTGATGGTTTTCTTGTGAATTTTGACATATCCGTACCTACACATACAAAACACAAAAACAAGTATATTTTTGTCATTTTTAGTCTGTTTTGGGCTTAATTGGGTCTTTTTAGGTATAAACGGATATGTGTATTTTACACTTATCAAAATTCTCCAAACTAAACGATTACGTGTCCTCACGCAATATTACATGCCTTATAATCAAATACCTCGAAACTTCCCCAAACTAATCCTTTGAAAAGTAGCAAAGATTTTTGTTGAGCGAGCTAAGAGATCACAAGTTATAAAACACCCGATTTCCCATTTTTAAAGATTTTTTATTTTTTATTTTTTATGATTTTTCTTGATAGACTACCTAACTACAACTTTACTTGTGTTGACATAATGTATTGTTTTCATTACCTTGTGGTAATTTTTAGGATCATAGAACAAAAAGCACAATTAAGTGTCTAAAAGATAACTTCATCATTCCTGATTTTTCACTTTTCCCATACTAAGCTTAAAAATAAGATCACCGCTAATTACAAGCTAAGATGCTAAGACTACTTATAATTACAACTTGTGAATTTTTCTTCCTGACAAATTTCGTATATTTAAGTGTGTGTGTTCAAATTAATTTAAACCATTAAATCCACATATTTAGATAGTTGAAATCCGACCAAGCTTTACACATGGGCCTTTTGGGGCTAATATGTTAATTACGTTAGTAAGATCCAAACTCAAGCTCAACAAAACCTCCTTAGCTAAGACATCGTTGGTTCACTTGCCCCATGAATGACTTTCTTCTCTAGCATCCCACCGTCATCGGGTAAGTGCTAAGGCTTTTGACATTCCATCCGGAGAATAATAATCGAGACGCATGATCTTCTGATGAAAAATTCTTGTAGACTTTTGCAAACCTTAGTTCAAAAGAATACATTGGTTTTAGAAAAGGAAACTTTTACTATTTATTTTCTAACTTGCAACATTATCATTTAGTAGATTTACATTATTAGGCTAGGGGGGGGGGGGAGGGGCGGGGTAAACCTGTATATTTCTTTCGACGACACATCGGCCACGCCTCCGACAAGAGCTCATGTACTTATTATGATACCAACCCTAAATATACATCATCCACCCTTTCTTTCGATGTCACATCGGGAGCGAACCGACAAATGCCCATGTACTTTATTGCGATGGAGTTTGTATATTAATTATTAACACTAAGGATTTATAACTTGCATCCTTTTTATTCACCAACTACATTTCATAATTTTTTTTATATTATTAATTCAACACATTATTTTTGCAAATAGAAAAAATTTCATTTTAGAAAACCAAAGTATAACTTGACCAAATATTGCTTATTACAAATGTTGTTGACTTCATCATCGATAAAGCTTTTTCTCTGATATGTTGATCTTAGACTTTTAAGAGTAAAACTCTAATTTGTAAAAATTAAGGAGGACACGTTATGAATAATCATTTTATAGAACTCTCGGGAAGAAAAACCACAAGTTATTTTCTTATAACCTTTAAGTTTTACCAATTAAACTTTGTTAGGCTTCCTTAATCGTAATCAACACTATCATCTCTTATTCTTGCAATTTAAAATCTCTAATAAAAGAATTTCGTAAATAACTTAGCTTAGCCTATATAAATAATCCAACTCGGCATATTTAAATCTACTTGAGATTAGCACAAGTCTTCATTTTTACTAGAACGATTTCAAGTCTCAGCATGTTAAAGTACTACATGAGGTCTAGCAAAAACTATATCATTAATTGTTAAATGAGAAAACTAGAATTACACGTTCGATCGGGTTCAAAATTTACTTTCTATTCTCACCAACGGAAACATACTTCATGTCTTAACACATATTATTTTTAGTTATTATTTTCTTTCCAAACTACTAATATTTTTATTTTTTCATTTTTTTCCTACAAATAAGATCTTAAAATTTTAAAATTTTTGCTATTTTTGTGGGAAAACGGGTACGTGAGAACAAAACAATAAGAACTTAAAAATTTAAAATTTTTGCTATTTTTGTGGGAAAACGGGTACGTGAGAACAAAACAATAAGCAGGCAACATCAAATCGATAGATTCCCTCCCCAAACTAAAACGAAACATTGTCCT
Source organism: Tanacetum coccineum (assembly GCA_026074375.1). Taxonomy (NCBI): domain Eukaryota; kingdom Viridiplantae; phylum Streptophyta; class Magnoliopsida; order Asterales; family Asteraceae; genus Tanacetum; species Tanacetum coccineum. Next base: position 23,711 of record BQNB010011345.1, on the reverse strand, counting down.
CAATGTTTAAGGCCGGGTTCTACGAAAATCTAAGCCGTTTATGAATTATGCAAAGATAAACGTGAATCGATAAGATGAAAGGATATCGGATCTCCCCAAACTAATTTCAAACAAAGGATAGGAAGCTCGAGTGAAACGGGACACAACACCGAACACGAGAGGCTTCAGAAATTGTTGGTTCAATCCTACAAAAATCACAACAAACAACAAACAACGAAAAACGGTAGAGGCTAGCCTCAACACATCACAACACATTATTTAGAACAATAGAAAATGGATAAGCATGGGGTGAACTCCCACGAAGCGGCTTGTTTTTGGTCACCGAGTCGCAAGCTCGACTCGATCCCTGAATTAATTCGTCCTTAGGGAGAGCAAATGGAAAACTTTTATTGAACATATCACTGGCTTATGAAACGTGACGATGCCGGGGTCAAAAAACTCCTAAAGGAGAAAATCAAAGGTGAATCCTCGGGGTAGGTGAAGTATGGAAGAAAATTCCAAATGATAAATGTGAAGGAATCATTTTTCATAGCACCATTTCACTTAGGTAAAAATCTTCATTAGGCTTAACAAAATCATTTTTCATAGCCAAAATGAGCTTAAATCTCATGCAAACATCTGGTGCGGTGGAGGACGAGGAATTGACGGGTTGTCTTGATGGTCAAGGTTAGGTAACTCATTATCTTTATTTTCGAAATCATCATTCTCAACACCTGGCGGAATTAAATCATCTGGAACAAGGAAAATATCGATCTCTTCTTGAGCGGGCTCACTATCCTCATTGGGGATAGGGGATATGGGAAGGAGACTGATATACTGAACTTGGATTAGCATGAAATTTCCTGTGACTGGGAAGTTGAAATCTCACAAAGCACTGTCATAAGACTAAGATATTCCCCAAACTCACGATCATTCCTCGAAGGAAGTGTTAAAAGTTCACCCGCGAACTCATGGTGAAGAGGATCACTTCTTGGAGAAAAAGTAATTGAAGATTCATTTTGTTCTGGTTCATGATCGGAAATTCCTTCGAAAACTAGATTATGGGTAGCATTATCACTAAGCAGATTATCAAGAAAAGTTACATCTCCTTCTGAATCGAAATAACCTTCCTCAAAATTAGAAGAAACTTCCATAGCTAGAAAAGCATCGATCTCATCATTATTGTCTTCTGGAGCAAAACACTCAACCTTATCGGACAAAGGTGTGTTAAGTAAAACTGGCTCATCGGAAATGTTGGAATTTTTGATCTCGACATCTTCTTCCATTTTATCAAAAAGGGGGATTTATGGTGCTAGATTTGAAATTGTCATTAAATTCAAAAAGAGGATTTGAATGATCTTGAAAATTTCCTTCTTGAATACTTTTTTTAAGAAGAGCGAGTTCATCGGCGAACTCCTCAAGATTATCACTAGTCTTCACTGGAGAAGAACTAGGAGAAGGATCATCAGAATGAGTAGTGGTACTGCCACTAAACGGGTCATCTTTTGAGAAATCGATGACAGAAATGGTGTGAACAAAATGCTTATTTTTTTTTTCTCAGATTTATCGGCATAATAAACACAGTTCTTCCTTCTTACTCTTTAAAGTCAATGTTTCTTCGTACAAATCAATGAGAGCTTTTTGTCGCCGGTTTGCGAAGGAAAGGTCTTCCTAAAATAATAGGTACTTTTGGGTCGGGCTCAAAATTAACCACTATAAAATCCGCAAAAAAAGTGAAACCATCAACTCTAATTACAACATCCTCGGCTATGCCCATTGGGTGAGTAATGGAACGATTGGAAATCTCGACTGTCATTCGAGTAGGAGTCAAAAAGCTTCAAGCCCAAGTTGCTTGATAGTTAGAGTGAGGTAAAAGATTATATGATAGCTTGTAAAATCGGCTAAAGCACTAGTCCTATCGTAGAGTTCTAGTGTAAGCACATAGGGTAGAAAATTTTCTAGGATCTTAGAGCTTCTCGGGAACTGTGTTCATGATGTGCAGAGAACATTCAGCATTCTACTGGTTCGTAATGGCGTTTCCTCGAGTTTCTCTCTTGTTCTCTTAGCAAACGAGCTTAACCATTTGGTTGAACTTTGGGCATTTGAAGAGCATCTTTCAATCCAATCTCTAAACAGAGTTGTTTGAACATCTTCAAGAACCGGCTATGTTGAGCACTGCGTTTATCATTCTCTCTCACTTTCATCCTCTCGGGGTATGGAAGTTTAGATAGATACAAATTAGGTCTTGGAGAATTAAGATCTTGAATTTCAACATTAACGGTTTTCTTTGCTTTTGGTTTTGGAATTTCCATGAAAATGGAATCTTCTTCCTCCGTAGGTGGGACATGTGCGGTATTTTCCAAATTTGGATTTTGCACTTTTTCCGTTGACGTCTCCGGGTTTTGTTCAGGTTCCTTTGAAGGAATAGAAACAACGGGTGTAGGAACAAGAGGAGTCGAAGGTCCTTCCAGACTTTTACCGCTCCTTGTGGTGATAACATTAATTTGCTGACGAGGGTTAGTTACGGTTTGACTTGGAAGAGTTCCTGAATTCAAGGTAGAGGCGGAATTTTTGAAATTATTACAAAGACTTGTCAACAAACTCGTAACATTAGCCATTTGATTTTGAAAATTTTGACCTTGATTTTGAACATTTTTCAACATCGCATCGTTTGCCTTGACGTAGTTTTCAAAATCCGTTTTTGAAACACCTTGAATTTGGGGCGAAGAAGCTTGATATGGTGGAACTTGGTAAACCAGTGGTTGAATTGGTTAAGGTTGGTTTGTTGGTGGTTGGTATGGTGGGTTTTGATAAATGGCTCCTTGATTGTTTTGACGGTTTTGGTTGAAATTGGTTCCACGGTTTTGATTTGAATTGAAATTGTTTCCTTGGTATCGGTTTTGGTTCCCTTGGTTGTTTTGAACATTTGGTTGATTGAAACCCGGTGGTCTCATTTGGTTTGCCAAATTTGGAGGATTCCTTTGAACAAAGTTGCCAACGGCGGCGGTTTGTTGGAATTGATGAATGTTGTCATGAAAAACGGGAAAATCGTTTCTTGTTAACGGACAATTGTTGAAATTATGGTTTGAACCACATGTAACACAAACTTCCTCGACTGCTTTGACTATAGCAGGAGTCGTAGCATTCTTCTCACTAATCGCTTTCTCTAAACGGCTCATTCGAATATTCATTTTGTCTTCAAATAAGGCGGCCATTTGTTGAATCTTAAAAGAATTATTAGAAGGTGAAGAAGTAGAAGAAGGAGCATTCGTAATCGCTCTTGAATCATTTGGACGACTTCTTGAATAACGCACTTTGGATTTACTTTCGATTATGGCTAAACCTTCTCGAGGCATCTTATCTAGAAAATTGCCGGGTTCGTTTGTTGTAGATTCGGTAACCCTTCCTATTTGGTGTGTAACCGACAAAGAACCCAATGTCTGCTTTAGCTTTCAATTTACCCAGAACTTCACTATCGTTTGTTGGGTAGCAGAGAGCCCCAAAAACATGAAGAAATGAAAGATCTGGTTTCTTGTCATGTACAAGTTCATATGGGGTAAGAGTATGTATGAGGGATCAGTTTTGGGTGTAACAAGCAGTAGCAACAGCTTCTGCCCAAAGAAATAATGGAGCCTTAGAGAAGATCAGCATAGTCCTAGCAGCTTCAACAAGAGTGCGGTTCC